>PVIH01003658.1:0-132500 GCA_004025045.1 Sigmodon hispidus
TGGGTGGCCTGGGGGGGTTGGGTGGCCTGGGGGGTAGGGTGGCCTGGGTGGGGGAGTTGGGTGGCCTGGGGGGGTTGGGTGACTTGGGTGGCTGGCCCCTCGTGTCCTCCTCTCCTCTCGATCCTAGAACTTTCTCCTCCCAGATCTCTCCTTCTATTTATTCCCTCTGCCTGCCAGCCTGCTTACTCTTTCCCCTGCCTCTGTATTGGTCATGCAGCTCTTTTATTAGACCATCAAGTGTTTTAGACAGGCAAAGTAACACAGCTTCACAGAGCTTCACAAAAGGGACATAAAGGGACACAACACATGTGTGCATCATTAAAACAAAGGTTCCACAGCATCAACACATGTAGCACACCTTAGATAATATTCCACAACATACATGGGCTTCAAAAGTCTTCAAACTATGATTTAAGAAATAAAGAAGCAAAAGAATCTCACCATGTAGCCTAGGCTGACTGCAAACTCATGACTCTAGTCTTAGCCTTAGCTTCAAGGCTGAGATCACAGGTAGATACCACTACACCTGGTTGAATTATATTTTTTTTTAAAAAAATTGTTATTTAAACAGATGCATGTTAGCAAATGTATATTATAGTTCAGCAACATTTTTATTTTCAACTGTAGATATGCACATGTGTGTAAATACATGTTGGCATGGAAACCAGTGGTCAGCCTTATCTGTTACTTCTCTGTATCCATATCCATCCTGTTTGTTTTGTTTGTGGTTTGTTTGTTTTTTGTTTTGAGACAGGATCTGACTTTGAGCCTGAGGTTCTAAGATTAGGCTAGATGGCCAACACCCTCCAGCTTCTGTCTCTCCAGTACTGGAATTATAAATATATGCCTCCAAACCTGTCTTTTTACTGGGGCATTGGGTTCTCATGCTTACATAGCATGTTCTTTACCATCTGAACTATCTCCCCAGCCCCCAATAAAGTTGATTAAAAAAATAACAGGGGCTGTGTATACTCATATACACACACACCCCAACAAAAACATATAATAAATATATGAATTTATACCTTACATTTGTATAGAAACGTGTATGTATCTATGCATACATGCATATATAAACATAAATGTTTTCTCCTAGAAAGAAGCAGGCTTTTTCTTCATATTCCTAAACAGAGCTGGATTAAACTTCTCCAACAAAGTTTGCCTCTGCCCTTAGACACAACACAGGATTTGTTAACCCTGAGATAAACCTGCTGAGCCTGAAATTTACAGGTGATCAGAAGAGAGCCAAAAGGAAGCGGATTTTGACTGTTGGCCTGAGGCTGTATCAGCTCAGGTGTGGCAAATTCCAGCTGATTGCTTGTGTTGAGTCTTCACAGACTTATTTCCAGAACCACTTCTCACAATTGCTCTATTTTTTTTTTAAGTGTATGTGTCTGTCTGTCTTTGTGTGCAGGCTCCATGGCATGCTTATCAAAGTCAGAAACAACTTCTTAAAGGAGTCAGCGCCCGTCTTACATCATGTTGGTCCTGTGAATCAAACCAAGGCTGTCAGGCTTGGCAGCAGATGCCTTTGCCCACGGAGTCACAGAGCCAGCCTTGGCATGCTCATATTTCTAATTTCCAAAGGTTTCTAGCCCCAGCCACCTACCTCAGTGGAGTCAGACTCCACAGTTTAAAGATGTGTTACTATTCCCGCCCCGCCCCACCCCACCGGCCAGAGGACCACAGCAGGAATTTGTCTGGAAAGCCTGAGTCCCCCAAAGGTAGGCTGTGAGTCACAGTTCAGACCTAATAAGAGCTAAGAAGCCAGGGATGCTGGGGAGGTCAAGTGCTGGCAGCATGAGGACCTGAGTTCAGATCCTTAGCACCCATGTGCAGCCAGCTCTTTTGGTTTATGTGGTACTAGGGTTTTAGGCATGCTAAGCAAACACTTTACCAACTGACTGGCGTCCCTAAGCTGGAGAAATTTTCCTTTAATAATGTTTGAAGCTGGAGGCTGGTGGATGCTGCTGGTATTGCACATTGTAATGTGGTGCTGGGGACTGAACTCAGGGTTCCACGCATGACTAAGCAAGCTCTCTACTCTACATCCCAGTTCACAAGCCTCAGGGCCAATCCCTGTCCTTAAATTTCCACACACAACAGAAGGTTCAGAAAAACATCTGGAAGTAGGTGCAGAACAAGACTGAGAAGCTTCTATGAATAAACACATTCGCAGATCAAGAACAATCCTTCCCTCCACAAACACTAGAGACAGAGACAAGAGATGGAAAATCACATTATGTACAATGCACTCTCAGTAAACACAATGGCTAAAATTATGAAAGTGTTCAGTGCTGGGGGGCACGGTGGGTAAACACAGAACAGGCTGATTCACGCAAAGATGCCAGGGCTGGTCCTGAGCGGCTTAGCAGCCCTCTCAAATACTGAGCCCCAGGAACGGGAACTGGACAGCCCTGAGGCTGCTTCCTTACCAGACAAATGTAGAGAAAGTGGCAGGTTAGGGAAAAAACAAGAGTGATTAAGGAATGGAAGAATCCATGAGTAAAGATGAAGAAATAATTACACACAGCTCACCTAACTCATAAATCAAGGGTGATCACTCCATTTATAAACACAGCAAGGCGAAAAGAATCAGAGAGAACGAAGAGCTTTTAAATGTGCATTTTAAAGTGAAACAATGGCTGAAATTAAGTGAGTACTGAAAGCTGAAAGGAACAAGAGATCCACTGTGAAAACGCCTCTCCCCAGGGAAAGGAGCAGAACTCTGTAAAGGTGGGGGAAAGGGTTAAAAGGAGAAAACTGGACAAAATCTTACTGAAAGTATGGCGGGGAGAGCGGTCTGCTCCGGTGCTATTGGGAGCTTGAGACTGACTTCTGTTCTCCCCGGAGGGGGCGGGGAACCCTCCTCGCCCCCGCCAGGAAGTCAGGGTGGAAACAGTGTCAACAAAGGTTGCAAGGTGTCATAACCTAAACCCAGCTGGATTTGACTTGGGGCTGTGGCAGGGGAGTCCCTAATTATCCCAAGAAAGCAGTCCCAAGGCAGAAGCAGTTCCAGGGATAGCGCAGCCTCTAGACAAGCCTCCATTGGAGGCTAGAAAGACGCTAGGCTTCTTTACTCATCGAGGGAAGATTTTTTTTTTTTTTTTAAACTTTGTTTATTTGCCTTGGTGTTTGCCTGGAACTGGAACTACAGACAGTTGTGAGCTGCCATGTGGGTGCTGGGAATCGAACCCGGGTCCTCTGGAAGAGCAGAGGGTGCTCTTAACCGCTGAGCCATCTCTCCAGCCCCCATCGAGGGAAGATTAAAGGCCAGCATCTCAGCTTCTCCACTCCAGGCTGTGGCTGGGGACACACTGGCCCCTTCACCACTGGAGACATTTACTCCAGCGATGTTTTATTGTTTGTTTTTCTTTCTTCTTTCCTTGGACATAGGCTCTTAGATATCCCTTGAACTTGGTAGGTAGCTGAGGATGTCCTTAAACTTCTGATCTCCTGCCTCTACTTCAAGTGCTGAGATTACTGGCGTGTGTTGCAGCCAGCTCTTTTGATTTATGTGGTACTAGGGTTTTAGGCATGGTAAGCAAACACTTTACCAACTGAGTGGCATCCCCAAGCTGGAGGAATTTTCCTTTAATAATGTTTGAAGCTGCCTTAGAAGACTGGGCAGTGCTGCCCAGATGGAAGACCAGGGTTGCTGTCTCTTTGAGATTAAAAATATTTTGCCTAATGTGTGACAATCTATTGTTTTTATTAAAAATATTTAAGCTTACATATATTTGTGTGTGTGTGCATAAATATGTGTTATGTCACATGTGCGGGGCTCAGAGGGCAACTTCTGGAAGCTCTCTCCTTCCACCTGTGGATCCTGAGGATGACACCGGTCCCTGGCTTAGCAGCAGATGTCCTTTACTGCCCCAGCCATCATGTCTTCCCCTTCCCCTCTGGCCCTTCCTCCTCTCCTCTCTCCCTCCCTCCTCCCCCCTTTAGTTCCCTCCTCTTCCTCCTCTTCTCCCCTTCTTCCTTTTCCTCCTTCTTTCCTGCTCCTCTTCCTCGGCCTCCTCTGAAACTTCCTCCTCCTTCAAGAGCTGGTTCTTATCCTCAAGTTCTTCATGGAGGGAGACTAGAGCCCAGATTCAAATGCA
This sequence comes from Sigmodon hispidus, assembly GCA_004025045.1. Taxonomy (NCBI): domain Eukaryota; kingdom Metazoa; phylum Chordata; class Mammalia; order Rodentia; family Cricetidae; genus Sigmodon; species Sigmodon hispidus. The sequence goes on from PVIH01003658.1 coordinate 4,107, forward strand.
GATTTAGGAAATGTCCAAAACAAACAGCCCCTGATTTACATGATCAATTTAGGATTTTTCTATTTTAGAATGATGTGCTGAAGGTGGTGGTTAATGCTTGTAATCCAAGCATTTACGAGGATTGCCACAAATTCAAGGACAGCCTGGATAGGGTGACACCTTATTCCCACAGAAAATCAAGGGAAAATATGAAAATGATACAAAAGGGATCCTCATTCATGGAGCTCATGTTGAATTTGTGGGTATGTGTGTCTCTGCATTTGGATGAGTGTTGGGGGATGCCTATGCACACATACGTGCACAGGAAGGCCAGAGGTTAGCCTTAGGTGTCATTCTTCAGGTATCACCCATCTTGGTGTGATGTGGTGTGGTGTGGTGTGGTGTGTGTGTGTGTGTGTGTGCATACATGTAGGGGAGTACATATGTGTGCATGTGCATATCGAGGCCAGAAGTCAACCATGGGTATAATTCCTCAGAAGCTGTCTACCTTATTTTTTGAGAGTCTCTCATTGCCCTCATTGGCCTGATTGACAGATGAGACTAGGCTGGCTGGGCAGTCTGCCCAGGGATCTGCTCTATCTGCTCCTGCAGTGCTGGGATTACAAATGTGTGCTTTCATGCCTGTCTATTTACAAGGGTTCTGGGGATGGAACTCAGGGTCCTCTTGTAAGTGGAGTTTTCCCATCCCAGGAGCTGCTTCTAAGTTACAACACGAGACTTATATTAATTTAAATGTGCAGCCAATATCTCAGGCTTATTACTAACTAGCTTTTACATTTTAAGTTAACCCATATTCCTTATTTACGCTCTACCACATGGTGGTTCCTTTATTAGCATGGCACATTCATCTCCTGCTCCCTCTGCATCTGGACTCTGTCCTTCCTCACCCCACCATTCTCGGTTTGGCTTTTCTGCCTATCTTTATCCTTCAGCTATTGGTCAGTCAGCTTGTTTATTAAACCAATCGTAGGGGACATATATTCACACACTGTACAGTTTTTTTTTTTTTTTGCTTTTTTTTTTAAACTTTATTTATTTATTTGCCTTGGTGTTTGCCTGGAACTGGAACTACAGACAGTTGTTAGCTGCCATGTGGGTGCTGGGAATCGAACCCGGGTCCTCTGGAAGAGCAGAGGGTGCTCTTAACCGCTGAGCCATCTCTCCAGCCCCATCACACACTGTACAGAAGGATTACTCCATAGCTTCTTCTGGTTGGTTTACCTACTGAGCCATTCCCCAGTTCTGTACTTCCAATTCAGAATTAAGAGTTTGTCCCAGGCTATTCATGTCATTTGACAGGGTGGCTTGGTTACCCAGATCAGGAGACTGGCCAACTGAGACTGAGTGTGCTGTCAGCTAGCATACAATACAGGGGCATTTTCTGCGTCTTTCAACTATGATCTTTATCAAAATAAGCCTGTGCTGGCTAGTTTCATGTCAACCTGACACGGGCTAGAGTCCTCTGAGAGATGGGAAAATGCCTCCTGAAGATAGGGCTGGCGGGTGTTTTCTTAATTGGTGATTGCTGGGGGAGGGCCCAACCCTTGGTGGGTGGAGCCATCCCTGGGCTGGTTCTGGTTCTGGATTGTGTAGGAAAGCCTGCTGAACAAGCCAGGGGAGACAAGCCAGTAAGATGCACTGCATCAGCTCCGGTCTACAGTTTCCTGTCCTGATTCAGCTCTTTTCCTGACATCTTTCAATGATGGGCTACAGCGCAGGAGGGTAAGCCAAATAAACCCATTCCTCCTCAGTTTGCTTCCGGTCACGGTGTTCTCCCACAGCAATAGCAGCCCTGACTAAGCCACAATCCAACCCTACCACAAGTTAAGGAGCCTCGGTGTGAGGGAATTCGAAAGAGGCAGGTAGATGGTGGCTCCTTCCCTTGAACTGAACCTTGAGAAAATAAACAAACGAAAACAAACAGCCTAAAGTAATAGATAAGCAGAAAAACGCACAAAAACCTAATCAAGCTTGTCTTACAAGCCCACTGGGACCTTAACTCCAAGTTTCTTACATTATTATCAGTGTTCCATAAAGGTTCAGCCTCCACTGTGCAATTAAATAAATATAAGAACGATGTGGAGGAAAGAACGGCCCTGTGGGAGACTGAGCTAAATAAAGCACATGGCATAAATTATAAGCTTATTGAGGGCAGGGCCCTGTCTACACATTGTGCTCAGTTTTCTCTACACAGTACTCCAAGCATTAGAGGAATAAATGACTCCTGCCTCAAAGTCAAGCATTTGAAAATAGCGGCAATTCCCACAGGCTGTGCCTCAGTCCGTTTTCAATTTCTCTCCTTACACTCTTAGTGATTCCCCGCTCCCCATCAAAAAGCACTCCAAGTTTCTCATCTGACATGCATCTCAGGACCGCCTGTTGGCTTTAAATGAGCTAAGGGACATACTACATAGCCAGCTGTGGAGCATTAGGCTCAGCTTTGGAGTGTATGGCTGAGGGGGCTGACCAGAGCATGCTGGAAGCCTGTGGACAATCATCCACATAGGCAAGCAGAGAAGAACGGAAATCCACTGTCCTCAAGATACACCAGCCTTTCGGACAAGTGCACTACACAGAGCCATGGGTCCATATGACGTTTCAGTTAGCAGCAGACTTTAAGCAGTCCCACAAGATTATAAAAGAGTTCTCACTTGTCAGAGTGAGTATGGGCAAAGACACTAGGGGCCTGAGATTCTGAAGGGACCTTAGGTTTGTGTAAGCAAGGCTTAGCATTGGAAAGTTAAAAGAAATTCCTCAGTGCATATGATTCTTACCTACAAAACAACCCTCATCTGTCTCAGGAGGCAGAGCATATGCATGTCATGTGTGCAATAAAAAATAATTTTTTAAGGCTTTAGAACATTTTGAAAAAGAATTTTAAAAATCAGTGCAGCTGAGCCAGGAGTCCTCTGGCTGTTCCAGGTGAACTCAGTCCTCAGATGTTTGTGAGTGAGTACTTTATGGGGACACTGTGCTAAGCCCTGGGGACAAAAACACAAAGAAGATATGGTCTCCACCCTCAAAGTGCAGCCCAGGCGGGCCATCAAGATGAGCATTACAAGCAGAGGAAATCTGCAAAGGAGGAGATGGTGTGGCAACCAGCCAATCCTTGAGGGTCTCAGCTCCCTCAGGCTTCTACAGGCTGTTTGTTCTCCACAGGCCTATTACCAATGAGCCAATGTATGGAGGGAATGTCAGGATGGAAAGGACATGTGATGGTCAGTATAGGAGGGAGAAGGGCCTGTTGAGATAGATGTCATTGGTCTGTGTTTCATAATGGTGACAAATTGGCTGGAGGAATATGAGGGCAGGAAATTGACCAAGAAAATTAGAGACCAGAGCTGGTCACAGTACAGCATTCCAGTAATTCCAACATTTGGGAGGCTGAGGCAGGAGGACCCCAACCTGTAGGCTGTCCTGGGGATACATAGAGAGACACAGTCTTAAAACATACAGGCACTGGCACAGGCTAACACACACACACACACACACACACACACACACACACCACAAAAGAGAAGGGTAAGTAAAAAAAAGAGAACTCAGAAGTCTGCTTCATCTATGAACTCAGAAGATGATACCAGAATTATGACTTAATCTTTTTATACACTGAAGAAGCGTCTCTACCAGGACACCTTCTGATTGGCTTAATAAAGAGCAGAGCAGCCAATAGCTGGCAGGAGAGACTAGGCGGGACTTGGGGGAAGAGACCGGAAGAGAGACCGGAATTTGCCAGGCAAACACCGAGGAAGTCAGGAAGTACGTTGCACAGTACTGAGCAGAGGTACCGAGCTGTGTAGCAGAATGTGGATTAATATAAATGGGTTGATTTAAGATTTAAGAGCTACTTGAGAACAAGCCTAAGCTAAGGACAAGCTTTCATAATTAATAAGTCCCTGTGTCATTATTTGGGAGCTGGTGATCCAAACAAAGGCCAACTATATTAGGTTTCTATCAGTTTAGTAGCTGCACCTGAACCTACTGATATTTTAAGTAGTGTGTGTGCCCCAGGCCCCACAGACAGCCTCCCTCTCTGCTGCTCAGACTGTGGCCTCGCAAGATTTCTGATCCCGGTAGCGCCAGCTCAGCGACAGCCACTAAATGTATATTTTAGCTAAGTCATTCTATTTACCAATAAAGATTCATGGGCCAAATATTAGTGTGAAGAACTTGTTAGGTCAGAGAAACAACCAGCAAACAGCTCACCTTCCTATTTGGCCAGAGTCCCAGGAAAATGAAATCATCCCTCTATTTGCTCCAAACCAAAAAGGATGTGAATCTCTAAGTCCCTCCCTACTCCTTCCTGTGCATCTCTCTATCCGTATTCCTGGGTCCTCTGTCCCGTCTGTGGCTAATTCCTATCAACTAGTCACTGGTTCTGCCCCCCTGATCCAAGGTTAATTTTATTAACATAGTCTCAGAGTTTCACAGTGCAGTCAAATATCTCACAACACAACAATATATATATGCTGGGGAGGTAGCCTGGTGGTTAAGAACAGTGTGACCATACACAGTGTGACTGTACCTCCAGAGGACGTGAGTTTGATTCTCGTTCTCCTCCTATGCCTCTAATCTGCCATAAAAGCGAACAAGAATGAATATATATGTGTGTATATGAACATATATCCCACTATATATAAATATATATATCCCACTACATGATGACCAAGTTGTGCTAAGTATAGAAGTGGCAGTGTGATTCAACAACGAAAAAGTATACTAGCTGAACGCAATGGCACTTTCCTGTTATCTCAGCACCCTGGAGCTTGGAGCAGGAGGAGTTTCAGTTTTAGGTCAATTTGAAATACTAAGTGAGTTAGAGACCAGCTTGGACTATGTATCACAAAAAAGAAATAACAATTAATATAGTCACATTTATACGGACAAAGAAAAATTACATGATTAAGTGATCATAGAAAAAGACCATTTGCTTTCCATTACCAGTCCATTCTCTACTTGGGCTTTGAGAGTGAGCTCAGTGGTTCAGAGGACCTATGTTCAGTTCCCCAGTTCTCAGCACCCAGTCATGGTAGCTCACAATTGACTGTAACTCCAGTTCCAGAAGATCCAATGCTTTCTTCTGGCCACTATGTACACTTCACACACATGGTACACAAACACTCATGAAGGCAATGCACACTCATAAAAATAAAATAAATAGGGGGCTGGAGAGATGGCTCAGTGGTTAAGAGCACCGTCTGCTCTTCCAGAGGACCCAGGTTCAATTCCCAGCACCCACATGGCAGCTCACAACTGTCTGTAGTTCCAGTTCCAGGCAAACACCAAGGCAAATAAATAAATAAAGTTAAAAAAAATTAAAAAAAATAAATAAAATAAATAAACCTGTAAAAATTTTGTAACTGATAGTTTTTTTAAATTATTGTAAATTTTGGGTGTGTCTGTATATGGGTATATGCATGTAAGTGCAGGTACCTTTTCAGGCAAGAGCCTTCAAATCCCCTTGGAGCTGAAATTATAGCTGGTTATGAGCCATGTAACATGGGTGCTGGGAAATCAATGTAGGTCCTCTGCAAGAGCATCATACTCTCCTAACTAATCAGCTCTCTTCAGCCCCTGAGAGAGTTTTAAAAAAAAATCATGGCAAGTGTGAGTCTCCAAAATGAAATTTTGGGAACATCCCTTTAAAAGCAGGAACAGGAGGTAAAGTCCAGACAGCTCCCCTTTCTACTGGGGCGAGTCTATCAGTGCAATAAGGAAGGAAAAGTTAGAGAAGGAAAGAAAGAACTTAAATACACTATTAGAGCTCACGTAAGCACTCAAATATGGGTGATTTTGTACATAAGTTGCTTTTAATCATCAACCCATCCTTAATTTAAGTCTTTTTTTTTAAACTTTATTTATTTATTTGCCTTGGTGTTTGCCTGGAACTGGAACTACAGACAGTTGTTAGCTGCCATGTGGGTGCTGGGAATCGAACCCGGGTCCTCTGGAAGAGCAGACGGTGCTCTTAACCGCTGAGCCATCTCTCCAGCCCCCTAAGTCTTTAAATTAAAATCTGACAAGGTACATGGGGAATATAAAATGGTTGTAGTGTGTGCAGAAGCAACCAGAAATTAGTTTGGGATTTGTTTGTTTGTTCATTTGTATGTTTGTTTATGTTTTATTGTTATTTTCTTTTGCAACAGGGTTTCTCTGAGTATCTCTGGCTGTCCTGGGTGGGACTCATTTTGTAGACCAGGCTGTAGACCAGGCTGGCCTCAAACTTACATAAATCCACCTTCCTCTGCCTCCCAAGAACTGGGATTAAAGGCACACACTACTACTGCCAGGCAGAAAGCATAGTTTTAATAGATGCCACTTAGAGAAAGTACCAGTAATTAAAGTGTTTAGGAATCAACATAATAAAAGATGCAGAGAACCTTTGTAAAGAGAGATAAATTAGTCTCATTGAAAATATGAAACAATATTTAAGTGTGTAGAAAGAAGAGCTATGTTCTTAGATTAAACACTTGTAGTTTAAAAGGAATCAGTTCCCTTCAAATTTATCTAATTTATTCAAGTTCAATCAGATATCCCAAAGTGATTTTCAAGTAATTGGACAAGCTAATTCTAAAGTTTATATGGAAGCATGAGGTCTGAAAAGTACCCGGGGCATAAAAAGAATAAAATGCAAAATCAAAACTACAATGAACAAGATGTGGAGGTGCATAGCCTCCTCCCAGAACTCAGAAGGCAGAGGCAGGAGGGTTAAGAATTTGAGGATCTTGGGCTGAAGAACCAGAACTTGTCTCAAACAAACAAACAAAAACCCAAATTTATAGTAAGAGTCCATTTTGTTTCACTTAGAATGGCTATTACCCAAAATAAAAACCCAACAAACCTTAGTGAGGATTTGAGGGAAGGAATTCTTCATGGTGTTGATAGGAATGTAAGTGGACACAGCCATTATAGAAAACAATATGGACATTTCTAAAACACCCCAAAACTTCCCTATGATCCAGATTTTCCAGTCCTGAATAGATATCTGAGGAAAATGAAATCAGCATACTAAGAAATGCTGACATCTCCATGTTTAGTTTAGTTTTTCAAAATCAAGATATGGAGACAATTAAATCTTATCATTTAGAGCAAAATGAATGAAGTAGAAGGACACAAAGTAGTGGAAGGTGAAGGCAGGGTAGTGATGACTGAGAGCCAGGAAGTACACAGAGTAACATGGGGAAGGGAGACTGGACTGGGTCAATGCACCCTGGATACATGTACAGATATGTCACACTAAGTCCCACCATTAATACATCTTAATACAAAGGGGAGAGTGTTTTTTTTTTTTTTTTTAAATTAGGGTAAAAAGTCCTGTCCTACTATATATTAAAACAGTCCATATCATAGTGAGTAATCCGGTATAGAAGATACAGAGTGAACAAATGGGCAATGGCATTAAGAAAACTGCTCCAAAGCAGAATTAACCACACATACATACAGACACCTGACCTGGTCCATGACAGAGAGCAGAGCAGACCTCAAGAAAGAGGATAGATTCTCCAGTGAATGGTGCCCACAACTTGTCATTTATCTGGGAGAAGCTGGTAGAAGATTGATGTCCTATGTCCCTTTTCCCCAAAGTGACTTCTGTAAGAATTAAAAGCAAAAGTGGGAAAGCCAATGCTTTATAATTATGTAACTTGTTGCTGTGAGGACCAGCCCTTCAGCAGCTCAGGAAGTGAGGGGGAGCCATGGAGTTGGCAGACTAATCGCTCAGTTTGACTTTTCTATCTGAGGGAGTAAGAATTAACTCTCTGGGGCTGGCAAAAAGGGAAACACACACAGAGGGACATACACAGACACACACACACACACCGTCACAGACACCGTTATAGGGTCTTTCTATCATCTCTCGTCTCTCTATTTCTTTCCTCTATCCAGATGTGTCCCTTCTGTTCTTTAATTTTTCCCTTACAGCTTACATACCTCAGCAAAGTCTTCCAAGCAGTATAAAAATTACAATGTGGTACAATCTATTTTAAGTGAATGACTACAATGAATACAAGTAAAAAACTATGTTTTCTATATTCCTTACATGATTAAACATTTTACATATTATAAGTGACAAACAAACTATACCCAAGAATTCACATACATTCATGTATAAACAACTTGTTATAGATTAAGAGTGTAAACAAGCAAGGTATTTTTTTAATGACAGGCTATATTTTGCAGTTACAAAAAAAGGATCAATCACTTTGTTATTTATCTCAAAAGGTAATCTTATGATAAAAGATTACCATAATCTTATGGTAAAAGATTCACAAATCTAAACTGCTATATATGAAAGACAGTCATCTCTAGTTTAAATCCTCAGGGTGCATACCCACTCATCAACAGCTTTTTATTATTAAATTGTATCAGGAAGCTGAAGGCAGACATAGGCACAAGGAATTAATCATCACTTTTAATCATCAACCCATCCTAGCAAGAAAGGTACATCAGCCAGCAATAGCCAGGCTACCATCGGTTTGTTCCCTGACCTCAGTGAGTCCCTCACTCACTATTACAGCTGTGCCCTTCTAAACTTTATATTTGTTCCCCAAGATTTTCTACCACAAAGCCATCAACAAAAACATCTTACCTGACTTTACTAACAATTATACATGTCTAATTTCTTTCTAATGATTCTAGTGGAATCATTAATCTGCTCCAGCATCAATACCTGGAAAAAGTCAATCACTATTATTGTAGGTACCAGTAATACTGCCCAGTGAGGGTCTAGAAACCCAATGAGAGTTTTCATACAAGCCATAAATGATGAGGGACGTGGTGACTGCAAAGGCAACAATCAGAGCTGTGCTCAGTAACAGCATAAAGTCCTTGGAACATGTAGTCCTTGGGGCTTTACCTCTCCAAGGCTCACTCAGGTATGGCTTTGTCAGCTACCTAGACATGTTCCATGAGTTCCAATGCTGCCTATTATTCTTCTTGCATGGCCCCTGACAATAATTTATATTATCAACATATATCTTTGTTGTTGTTTGTTTTTAGAGACTGAGTTCCTTTGTGTAGCCTTGGCTATTCTACAACTAGCTCTGTATAGACCAGGCTGGCCTTGAACTCACAGAAATCTGCCTGGCTCTCCCAAATGCTGGGATTAAAAGCATGCACCATCACTGCCCAGCTCACCATATATGTTAAAGAAAGTGAAAAGTTAAGTTAAAAATCATGAAGAGATCTCTATAATGCATATACTAATAACTGATAAAGGAACTCACAGAAGCTTTAGAGCTGTCTATATGCTTATTCCTTATTCTTGGACTTTTGCCCAAATGTCAAAGGCTTTGGCTCAACAGATAAAACATTTTCCACACAAGCATGAGGACCTGCACTGCTGCCATGAGATGGAGTAGGAGACAGGAGAATCCGGGAAGCCCTGAAGCCCTGAAGCCTGGCAAACATAAGACACCCTGCCTCAAACACGGTGGAGGGTGAGGGCTGACACTTGTGACTGGTTGTCTTCTGACCTCCCTATGCAGACCATGGTATAATGCACCCACGCACACATATACACACACACATATACATATACACATACACACACAGATAAAGCATGTGTATATGTCTCTGGCATTTTCTATAAACTCACAAATGAGGCCAGGAATTTCAGCCTATTTCTTCATAACATATAATACAGATAAGAGTACCTGGAACACAGTAAGTATTTAATACATACTTATTAACTCAACAAAATTCCACAATCAATAGCAAAAGTACCAGCAACACAACAGAAAAATAAGCAAAAGGTTTAGGCAGTCATTTCATAAGAAGACAAAACTGGTCAATAGATCTACCAAAAAAGGCTTGAGCTTATTAGTAACAGAGAAATGCAGAATCAGACCAAGGAAGAAGATATTAGTTTCTGTCCAGAAGACTGACATGACAGTCCTGGCAAGTCTCCCAACACATCTGCTGGCTGGAGTGACAATTGGAACAAACTTGGGATTATCTTGTAAAGGTGACCGGGTGTCCAGCCCGTGTTTCCATTAATGTATTATTAGATTTATAATCTGGAACAATGCTACTCAAAGTGCTAGGCATAGACAGGTGCCAGTATGTGAATTATCTTATAAAAACATGAAAATTCAGATTAATCACTGAGAAGAAAAACCAAAAACAAATCAATGTATACTATCCTGACATGCTATATTTATGTTTACTTTTTAGATATTTTCAGCCCTGTGATAAAAATACATGCAACTTTAAATTGACTGTTTTAATCATGTAGAGCATATGGTTTATAGGCATTGAGTATGTTCACGTTGTCATGCAACCATCCCCATTATTCATCTCTAGAACTTTCTCTGTCTCCCCCAACTAAAATTCCATAGCCAATAACTCCTCATCTCTCCTTCCCCAGAGCCTGGCAGCTGCCATTCTCTCTTCCATTATAATTTGGATTAACTCTAAGTACCTCATACAAATGATACCATACAGTATCTGTCCCTTAGGGACTGTTCTATTTCACTTAGCATCCTGTCTTCAAGACTCCTGACACTGTAGCAGAGCTTTCTTACTTTGCAAAGATGAATCAAATTCTATGATACATTAGATTTTTACATTTATAAATCTTATTTTGTGTTATGTGTGTGTGTGTGTGTGTGTGTGTGTGTGTGTGTGTGTGTAGTATGAGGTTTCTGGCCCTGCTTTTCCAACCTAGCCCTGAGATTCTAACCCACAGTCCCACAGACACTTATATTAATTTTATGTTGATCAGCCCATGGCTTTGGCATATTGCTAGCTAGCTCTTGCTCTTAAACTAACCCATCTTGTTCAGCTATGCGGCTTGGTACTTTTTCTCAGAGCAGCATTTCAACTTCTTTCCTCTGCCTCTGATTATGGTATCTCTCTGGCTTTTCTGTGGCATCTTCCTGTTCCCAGAGTTTTCTTAGTCTGGTATCCCCATCCACACTTCCCATCTGCCTTGAGCCAATCAACATTTTTATTGTGCATGAGTGTGCATGTGTATGAGATGCATGTGTGTGAGTGTGCATATGTGTGAGATGCATGTGTGTGCAATGCATTGTGTGAGTATGCATGTGTGTGAGACGCATGTATGTGCAATGCATGTGTGTGAGATGCATGTGTATGAGTGTGCATGTGTGTGAGATGCATGTGTATGAGTGTGCATGTGTGTGAGTGTGCATGTATGTGTGCATGTGTGTGAGTATGCATGTGTGTGAGATGCATGTGTGTGAGATGTATGTGTGTGACTGTGCATTGTGTGAGATGTATGTGTGTGAGTGTGCATGTGTGAGATGCATGTGTGTGATATGTATGTGTGTAAGTGTGAATGTGTGAGATGCATGTGTGTGAGTGTGCATGTGTGTGAGTGTGCATGTGTGAGATGCATGTGTGTGAATGTGCATGTGTGAGATGCATGTGTGTGAGATGTATGTGTGTGAGTGTGCATGTGTGAGATGCATGTGTGTGAGATGCATGTGTGTGAGTGTGCATGTGTGTGAGTGTGCATGTGTGTGAGATGTATGTGTGTGTGTGCATGTGTGTGAGATGCATGTGTATGAGTGTGCATGTGTGTGAGATACATGTGTGTGAGATGCATGTGTGTGAGTGTGCATGTGTGTGAGATACATGTGTGTGAGATGCATGCGAGTGTGCATGTGTGAGATGTATGTGTGTGAGTGTGCGTGTATATGAGTGTGCATATGTGAGATGCATGTGTGTGAGTGTGCATGTGTGAGATGCATGTGTGTGAGATGCATGTGTGTGAGATGCATGTGTTATGCAGTCATGAAGAGGTCAGAGGACAACTTTGTGGAGTTGGTTCTCGCCTTCCTTCCTTACACGAGATCTGGGCATTGAACTCAGATCATCCGCCTTTGTGGCTAACACTTTCCTCCACTGAACCATTACATCATCCCACACTGCATCTCATGTGTCCATTCATCCATCGATGGATACTTCAGTTGCTGCTGCATGGAGGTGACTGAAAACGTTGCCATGCCATGTTTGCTGAATTACAATTCACATAAATTAGACATAGCAACTAAAGCTGAGCTTATCTTTGGTGGGTTTTTGGTTTTCTAAAATTTCATTTTCCAAGTAGTTAATTTTTATTACATTTCACAAAAGGTATCAGTCTGTGACAGATTTTGAAGGTGTTCAAATCCACCATGGAGAGCAAGAAGCACCCCACCCCCACATCCAAAACAAGGTCGTTTGAATTTTTCCAAGAACTATTAGATGAAGAACTCCCCACATCCCCATGCTGGAAGTTTCTGCTTCTTTTTTTCATTTACATATTATGCGCGCGCGCGCGCGTGTGTGTGTGTGTGTGTGTGTGTGTGTGTGTGTGTGTGTGTGTGTGTGTGTGTGTGTTTGTATGTACGTGGAAGTCAGAGGTTCCTTAAGTGTTTTTCCCAGGAGCCATCCACCTTGCTTTTTGAGGCAGGGTCTCTCCCTGGGACCTGAAGTTGACCAATTAGGCTAGGCAGGCTGGCCAAGGAGTCCTAGGAACCCGCTGTCTGGACACCCCTGAGCTGTGATGATGAGAGCTAGTCACACATCTTTTCATGGAGGTGCTGAGATTTGAACTCATGTCCTTCTGCCCGTACAGAGAGTACTTTACCATGTAAACCATCTTCCCATTCACTCTATTTTTTTAAAAAAATATATTTATAGGATCTATTAAAGTTAAGTTACCACACACCAAAATTTATCAATCCCAGTTAAAAAAACAATACTCCCCAGAAATTGTCATTCATATAGGTCAGAAACCATGTAAAAGAATGCTCCTATCTCCCTTATTTATAATCAATACAAAGAAAGAACAACCTGCACATTCTTTATCAGGAGACTAAGTAAATAAATTGTGATAAATTCACCTAGTGGAACATTATGTGTGCCCAACCACCACTTACTAAATGACTTTATCGTACACAGATGCAAGAGAGATGACTAAATTGTCAAGTTTCTTGCCATACAAGGGCAAAGACAAGAGTTCAGACCCCGGGAACCACATACATGTCAGTAGGTGTGGCAGTGCCTCCTCATTTCAGAATTTGAAAGGCAGAGACAGTTATGCCCAAAGTAAGCTGTCTGCCTAAGCAATACTGTGAGCTTTGGGTTCACTTTTGAGACCCTGACTCAATAATAGAACAGAAAGCAACTGATAAATACTCTTGATGTTAACATCAGGCCTCCACCCACACCAGAATACATGTGCATATGCACAAGGACACATACACATCATATACATACACATGCCAATAAATAAATGAGCAAATAGATGTAAAAGTTAAGTACAGCCACCGAGAATGTCCAAATGACTCTTACTAATGTGGTATGATGTAAAAAATCCAAGTCACTGTCAACTCTGCATTGAATGAAACTGCACACAGATGTCATAAAGATATCAAAAGCAAGAAAATCCACACAAAATTCAGGACAGTTCCCTGCGCAAGTGGGACAGAGGAGGAGCTCACAGGTGGCTGGCAGCATTGGAAGGATGGTCAACTGGACTATTGATTGTCAGAGTTACAACTGCTGTGATGAAACACCATGACTAAAAAGCAAGCTGGGGAAGAAAGGATTTATTTTGGCTTACACTTCCACATTACAGTTTATCACTGAAGGAAGTCGGGACAGGAACTCACATGGTAGGAACCTGGAGGCAGGGGCTGCTGCAGAGCCCATGGAGAAATGCTGCTTACTGGCTTGATTCCCCTGGCTTGCTCAGCCTGCTTTCTTATAGAACCCAGGAGCACCAGGCCAGAGATAGCATCACTTTCAATGAGCTGGGCCCTCCCCCATTCATCACTAATTAAGAAAATACCTTATAGCTGGCATAATGGATGCATTTCTCAGTTTAGACTCCCTCTTTTCAGATGACCCTAACTCATGTCAAATTGGCGTACAGCTAGCCAGTACAGTTATTTACAAGCATTTATATTCTTATGCTTGATATTTATATACACATGTTCTTTTATCTAATCAAGCACTTAGGATAAGCTGCAGTCTTTTATGTTGTGTACATGTATGTGTGAGCACCACAGTGGGTCAGAGAAGAACTTGTGGGAGTTGATTCTCTTCTTCTCTATGCAGATCAAAGTCAGGTCAGCAGGCTTGGGGGCAAGCCCCTTTGCCTGCTGAGCCATCTCGCCAGCCCTCAAGCAGTTTTGCTTTGCTCTTTTGTTTTTATAGATATAAATGAAGTTGAGGGGCTGGAGAGATGGCTCAGAGGTTAAGAACACTGGCTGCTCTTCCAGAGGTCCTGAGTTCAATTCCCAGCAACCACATGGTGGCTCCCAACCATCTATAGTGAGATCTGGTGCCCTCTTCTGGCCTTCAGACATACATGTAGACAGAACACTGTATGCAATAATAAATAAATCTTTTTAAAAAATTAAAAAAAGGAGGGGCTGGAGAGATGGCTTAGTGGTTGAGAGCACTGACTGCTCTTCCAGAGGACCAGGGTTCAATTCCCAGCACCCATATGGCAGCTCACAACTGTCTGTAGTTCCAGTTCCCAGTTCCAGGCAAACACCAAGGCAAATAAATAAATAAAAAGTTTAAAAAAAAAATAAATGAAGTTGATGAAATTGGGGGAAAGAGAATTCAATATATATTGAGCAAGCCACCTAATTTATTGATATACTAAAATATCAATAAAACAGCATCTCTTAGTTTTCTCCAAGACTAAAAAAAAAAAACCCAAAAAGTAAAAGCTTGTAAGTATTTAAAGGTCAGTTTGTGAAGGGCGTCTGGGCCAGGTCTTAAAATGGAAACATTGTTTCCCTTAAGGAGTAACTAATTGCCTGGTCCCTTTCTAATTCCCACCCAGCAGCCATATCCACACTCCAGCTGCTTCCCTGGTGTGGAAGTTTAAAAGAATTTGGTACCCACAGCATCACAGGGAACGTGACCTTAGGAGGTGTGACCTTGCTGGGGCAGGCATGGCTTCTTTAGAGGAAGTGTGTCATTGAGGGTGGGCTTTGAGGTCTCAGAAGCCTAAGCCAGTCCTACTGTAGCTCACAGCGTCTTCCTGCTGTCTGCAGATCAAGATGTGGAGCTCCCATCATCTGCCTGCATGCCACCATGGTGATAACGGACTTAAATAATACTAGGCTTTTTCTATTGGGTCACCAACCAGCTCCCAAATCATGACACAGAGACTTATTAGTTTTTAATGTTCTGCTTAGCTTAGGCTTATTTCTGGCTAGCTCTTTTAACTTAAATTAACCTGTTTTTCTTTATCGCCCTTTTGCCTCGGCGCTTATTACCTTTCTTCTGAATATCTTACTTTCATTGCTTCTCTGTCGTCTGACTGATGTCTGCTTGGCTTCCTACCCTGGGAATGTCCCTCCTTCTTCTCTCTTGTTCACCTTCAGCCTGGATTTCTCCTCCTATTATTCTTTCTCCCTGCCAGCCCTACCTATCCTTTTCCTAACTAGCTTTTTATTAGGTCAATCCTGTGCCTTAGGCAGGCAACTTGAAACAAATGTAACACATTTTTACACAATTTAAATACACATCCTTACATTGTTAAACAAATGCAGCATAAACAAATGTAACACACCTTTACATAGTTAAAGTAATATTGTGCAGCAAAACAAAGTAACACATCTTTACATAGTTAAAATAACACTAAACCTCTGAACTGTAAGCCAACACCAATTAAATGATTTGCTTAGTAAGAGTTGCTGTGGTCAAGACACCTGGCTCTTAGGGATCTTAGAGTTCTCTACTGGGGATCCAGAGGAGACAGTGGCCAGAGATGAGAGGGAGAGTAGCTACGAAAATAGTAAAATAGTCATTTCTAGAACAATGAGTAGTTTCATGAATAAATGAACGAATGGATGAAGCCCTTTGGTAAATAACAGGTGACTTGCAGTGAAGTTTAGGATGTTGCAACACATTCCTGTCATCATGGATGTGTGTGTTTCTAGCTATTCTCACTTGGGATCTTACCTGGGTCACACTGATGGGGATGGCTTCCCAGAAAGCATTTGTCAACTGAAGGGGAAGGTAAGATAAAGTCACAGAAGTGGGAAGGCAATTGGTTTTAAATCTTAAATTTTTTTAGTTTTATTTATTTTAATGCACGTGTTTTGCCTGCCTGCATGTCTCTGTATCATGTGTGCCTGATGTCTGCAGAGATCAGAAGAGGATGTCTGATCTCCTGGACCTGGAGGTATAGATGGTTGTGAGCCACCCTGTAGATGCCAGGAATTAATCCCGGGTCTTCTGCAAGGACAGCAAATGCTCTGAGCCACTGATCTATCTCTCCATTCCCTGGCTTTAAAATTGAGCAGCAGGAGGAGAATGAGGATGGGGAGAATAATGAGGAGGAGGAGGAGGAGGAGGAGGAGGAGGAGAATGAGGAGGAGGAGGAGGAGGAGAATGGGAAGGCAGAAGAAGATGATGGTGGTGATTTTGGGAACTGGCAAAGTCCAACTAAAGTCCAAAGTCCAAAGTTGGTACACTGGTTAGTTTTAAAAGCCAACTTGCCACAACTTGGAATCACCCTAGAGAGAGAGCCTCAATCAGGATAGCCTGTGGACATATCTCTAGAGAATTGTTCTAATTGCTGATTGATGTGAGAAGATTCAATCCATTGCAGGTGGTACCATTTCCTAAGCTAGGGTTCCTGAGAACCCCAAGGAATAGGAAAAGTTAACGTGTAGTAAGCAAGCAAGCCACATAAGTACATTTGTTTCTCTTCGCTCTTGACTGTGGATATGGTGTGAGCAGTTGTCTCAATCTCCTGTGCCTATTAAGTTTCCTGTAGTGATAGACTGTAACCTGGAACCACAAACCAAATAACCTCTTTTCTCCCTGTAAGTTGCTTTTAGCAAAGGTATTTTATTACAGCAGCAGAAATGAGACTAGAGCTGATGGTTGCTGTGATCATCTCACTTTATCCCAAGCATGAAATGTCTGCAGCAGTGCACAGTGATCAGCAGCAGGAAAGGGTTAGGCACAGCCTGGATTTGAGTTCCAGTCCCTCTACTTCCCAAATGATGGGGCCAGGTGCTGTGTTTCTGCCAAACCCATCTGTTGAACCCTGACTTGATGATCTTCGAAGGTGAGGCCTTTAGGAGGTGGATAGTCAAGAGAATAAAATCCTCAAGTGGGATACTCCAGAGGATCTCTCACTGTAGGGTGTTTTCTTGCTCTTCTTCTATCCCATGAAGATACAGAGAGGGCGGCCCTCTTGCAATTCAGAAGTGGACCTTCACCAGAGCCTGACTGCACGGACCATGAACTTCTATCCCCTGGAACCATGAGAAAAAAAAAATCCCATGATTTACATGTCATTTATTTTATGACATTTTGTTATGGCATCCTAAATTAGCCTGATACTGGGGTAAATTTGGACTAATTACTTACCTTTTCTGTTCCTCAATTTTTCTGTCTGAGAAATACAGACAGTGAAATATTTATCTCACATAAAGATGACAACGACTGGTTGAATCCATTTTCTTAAAGAGAACAGTGCTGAGCACATAGCAAGTGCCCTGTCCATGATCCATGTTGCTAAATAAAATCTTTACTGGGTTCACCAATGCATCCTTCTGAGTCTGCCTGCCCTCTTACACACGGTGTTGGTTGTGTTGGGGGTACTCAGATTTCCACGGTGAGAAAGCAATTTCTGCTGCTTTCCCATGCAGATCTCCTGAGAAGCCTCATCTTTAGGGAGCTTACTGCAAGTCCCCTAATTTGGCACTTCAAGTTCTGTCATCTATGTTGGTGTCTTCCAAGATGAACAATTTTAACATGTATGATTCCTGACATGCTTCCTAAATAATGCCAGTGTCTTACAGTTATTTTATTGTGATAAAGGCACCTCACAGAAGAAACTTTACAGAGAGGAGATTTCTTTGCCTCCAAGTCCAGGGAATACAGTCAATAACGCAGGGGAAGAGGTGGTGCTTTGATCTGTAATGGCAGGAACGTGTAAGTACTCATTGTTTGCATCATGGAGGATGAGGAAGCAGACAGCCCAGACCAGAACTGGAAGCAATACCATTTTTAAAGCCTCTTTAAAAGCCCACTTTTAGGAACCCATTTCTGCTAGGTAGGCCACAGTCTCAAAGGTTCTGTGACCTCTCAAAATAGACTGCCAGCTGGATACCAAGTGTTCAGACACATGAGCCTGTGGTAAATGTTTTCATCCAAAGCATAATAGTCTACCCCAACATTCCCTTTTTCCTTTCCGTCTGTGCTTCTTACATTCCTGGTTCCTTTCTGTCCTTTGCTTTTTTTTTTCTACCAGATTTTCCTGCTTCATTTCTGTTTCTACCAGCTCATCCTTGGTCCTTGGAGAACACAGTAAATCTTCCTCAAACAATCCTTTGGACGTTATCCCTACTCACCACCCTCTGCTCAGAGGCCTCCCTCCCCTCCTTACGGCATACAGACAACTGTTCAGACTGCTCAAGACCTACAGACTTCTTCCCTCACTTGATTCCTCTCTACTTGTCTTTGCAATCTCCTCTTCCCCCAGCCAATGAGATCATTGCCTCCACCCCATCATGTCTGCACCCACCCAGGGAGCATTGTCTTCACACACAAGCCTGGAATGCATTTCCTCTTCTCCCAGGTCTGGCAAAGGGACTCTCAAGAATCAGAAAAGGGCACCAAAATCAAGACTGGGAAATAGCAAAAATAGACTGGGTGTTTTTAAACTGTTCTTTGCCTTGGCAGCGATCCCAGGGATGGAGAAGGATTCTCTCCCTCCTCCCTCCAGGCATCTGAGCACAACTGGGCTCTGATTCTGTTACTTCCTGGGTGGGAAAGTTCCTTAGATTCTCTGGGCCCCAGTGTTACCCGTCAGTGAAAGGAGAATGACGCCGCCCATTCTGGAGTGGCTGTGCCCACAGGCTCCCTCATCATTCTCTTAACTGAAGGAGTCCTTTCCAGAAACAGTCAAAAGCTTCTTTGACCAAAAGAAGCTGCATTTTTCCAAAATGGTGCTCTCGTCTGTGGGGGCAGCTGGCTTTGGAGTACACAATCCTGCCGTCCCTTGTTTTGATTGAAGAAGGCCAACCCAGCTTCTGACCTTCTGGAAACTGACCTCAGCTCTGTAGTGAATGCCTCTCTCCACACCCAGCCCATCTGCTTTTCCTTCCCCTCACAGGTAATCCTCCCCAATCCATTCCTCCTTAGTCTGCAGTTTACCAATCCCCGCTTAGAGTCCGTTTCCCAGGAAACCTGACTTACCACAGTTGGGTGGCCTAAAGGAAACAGTTTCCAAAATGGCATTTGGGAGTTGTATCACTTGCTGACTGACTGGTACTGAGAACCATTACCAGAGGTTGGGGGGACACAAGGGCCCTGGCACACAGAGTGTATGGCTAAGGTGTTCCATAAAGGCAAACTGGTACATGGTACAGGTGGGAGTTACCCACTTGGAGGGAGAAGTCCATCAAGCCTTTGATGCTTCTGCATAAGAAGTATTTGTAAAGATTATAGAGTGAGGTGGCATGGCTAGGGGATGGCAGCAACACTGATTCATTTGAGAAAAACAACGAAAGGCCCAGAATGATTAATCACCAATATAAGGCAAAGTATAAACACTTGAGGGTGTCGTTGGCAGCATATAAAGGGGGTCTCATCCGCACCAGAGGGCAGGGAAAATTAAGGACAAGAATTTAAGAAGAACTCCACAGGAGACCGCATTCTCAACCAACAGTTTGCTACACCAAGATCATGGCCCTAATGGAAAGACTCTGAGGAGGTGATAGGAAAGGGGTCAGTCACGTTGGCTATTGACTGGAGATTCGGTGAAGCCCAGAACATCAGATTCCAACGTCATGGCTCCTGCAGACCACAGAGGAGCTGCTTTTGAGCTAGTCCTGAAATCGGGAGGGGCCTTGGCACCTCCCCGTGAGTGTTGAGTACCCTCTCAAAAGCACTTGGCTGTGATAGACAGCCAGACAGAAGATGCCGTCTTTTAGTACTTTCACCTTAGAACTGCCATCCCATAGCCACTGCCATTTTTGTTGTTGTTCCAAAGAAGTTTCCAGACCCATGCCACACTTAAGGGAGGGAACAACAGAAGGGAGTGAATGTTACGAGGCAGGGGTCCTTGGGGACTGTCACAGAGTCTGCCTGTCACGACCTAGCAGACCTGTTGAGGTTCTAGAGACATTGATCGATGCTGGTAAATATTGTCTTAATGACAAAGAGCTTGAGCTTCCAGAGGTGGTCCAGGGGTGTGGGCAGGGGAGGGAACTCTGCAGATGGTGCAGCCTGGGGTACAGGTGACACTGAGGAATTAACAAGAGGCATCTATGGTGGGAAAAGAATAGTTTCTAGAAAGCCCCAGGATCTCAATATGGCACTTGGAGGGCCTGAGCCATGCTATCTACAACAGAAAATTGCATAGCCTTTCAGAACCTGGAGGCCAGTGTTCTTCCAAGAAGTACTTGATTCTGGACCTGGAGAGACTGCACAATCAGAGCTGCCAATTCCAGGCTAGACTCTGTCAGACCCACCAAGTCATATGGACTAAGACATACCCCGATCTAAGGTGGAGACAGTACTGTCTTAGTTTGCTTTCTACAGTTGTGATAAAACACTGACAAAAGCAACTTGGAGAAGAAGGGGCTAATTTGGCCTATACATCCATGTCATGGTCCTCTTTGAGGGAAGTCAGAGCAAGAACCTGCAGGCAGAAACCAGAGCAGAGGCCACACAGGAACATTGCTTGCTGACTTGATCTTCCTGGCTTTCTCAGTCTGTTTTCTTGATCTGCCCAGGATCACCAGGCCATGCTTAGTACTGTCCACAGTGAGCTGGACTTTCCCAGTCAGTAATCAAGAAAATGCCCTCACTGACTTGCCGAAAAGCCAATATGATGGAGGCATTTTCTCAACTGAGATTCCTTTTACAGATTGTGTAAACTTGACTAAACAAATCTGATAAATAAATAGCCAACAGGACAGACTCTGAGCAGACAGTAAGGACACATGCAAACTGCATGAACAGGTGGCCATATCACTGCAGCACTGACCGCTTCTGTACCAGCTCCTCTCCCTTGGTTCTCATCGATGGCTGCATGAGGGGTCTTCATAGGCAGCTAATAAAGAAAGGAAAAGGCTGAACATGGTTCACAGATGGAGCAACTCAATATGTCCATGAAAACTGAAAACAAGCTGCTGTGGGCTTCCTGCTCTACTCAGTGAGGGAGATACAGTGATAGGGAACAGTTATCAAGAGGGAGAGTCCCTCACTACAAAGAGCTCTAGACAGTGCATCTAGCATATTGGTTAGGGTCTCTAGAAACAAGACTGATGTGATAAATATGCATTATACAGGGGGTTTTATATGGTTGGGGAGATAAATGCCTCACTGGCTGCCCATGCAGAAGATCCAGGTTCAGTTCCAGCACCTAGGTGACGTATACATGGCAACTTACAACCATCTGTAACATTAGTTTCTCATGATCTGATACCCTCTCCATGGACTGCACTCACATAATGCACATACATACATGCAGGCAAAATATTCAGACATATAAAATAAATATCTATATAAAACACATAAAATGGATAAGGCAGATGCTGTATTCAGAAATGTCTCCGTTACGCCCAGCCAGTCCTGAAGCCATTTAGTCCCAAATAAACATAAAGAGGCTTATATTAATTAATTGCATGCTGGTTGGCCTATGGCTCAGGCATATTACTATCTAACTCTTACACTTTAAGTTAACCCATATTTCTTATTTATGTTTAGTCATGTGGCTTGGTACTTCTTTTTTTTTTTACAGAACAATAAACAACTTTATTACATGAGCTATTGATGGTTTATTTGCCTTTCCGAGCTTTGATCTTCCTCAGATAGAACTCAAGCACTCAAGCTCCTTGCCTTCTAGCACATAGCCATCTGCTCTGCCACACTGGCCTGGTCTTGAGGCAATACAGGCAAGAAGCTTGCCCTGCTGGAACTGCTCCTCCAGGAGACTGCTAATTTTGGCGTTCTTTTTCCTTTCATCGTATTTCTTCTGAATTTTCTTTGATCGCTTTTTGTTTAATATTTCTTCCTCTTCAGGGGTCAGCTTGGCCCCCTTCTTCCGGCCCAGGGGCAGTGCATAGTGGGACTCATACCACTGTCGGTATGGTGCGCTGTCAATTAGCACAATACAATTCTTCACCAGGGTCTTGGTGTGGACCAGCTCATTATTGGAGGCATTGTAGACAACATCAATGATCCTTGTTTTTTGAGTGCAACATTCAGAGCCCCAGGAAAAATTCCCCACATCCAATCTTAGGGCACGATACTTCTTATTGCCTCCTCCAACTCGGACCGTGTGTATACGACCGGGGCCAATCTTGGTGTTGGCAGCCGGCCGTCCAAGCTCATACTTTCGCTTCTTGTGGTAGGGCTTCCGCTTACCCCCGGTCTTGCGGCGCTTGTGCCAGTTATCCCGAGAGATGCCCATCGCTCGGCGCTGGCTGGAAAGAGCTTGGTACCTCTTCTTTAGTGCAGCATTCTCATCTTCCTTCTGCTGTGTTCATCAGGTTTCTGTCTCTCTTCCTTTCCTCTCCCAGAATTCTCCTAGTAACTTCTACTTCCTGCCTGCCTTCTGGCCAATCAGCATTTTATTAAACAAATACAAGTGAAAAATATTTACATCATTATCTCACATTTTTCCTTTTTTTCTTTTTGAAATAAGAATTCCAAATTTAATCTCTTTGTATAGCTTTTCTCCTTACCATTATTCATAACAACTTTTAACCAACACTCTTGGTCAAACAAAGACAAATGTCCATAATTCATTTTTTGACAATGTGAGTTTAGCTCTCTAGACTACTCCCTGCTGAGTGGGGGCAATGGTGATTGATCTTAGGGGATCCAAAGAAAATTTACGATTATGGGCAAGTCCTGAGTAGAATAGTCTATGAGGCTGAATAATCTCTGCCAGCAGCCTTGAATCTATTCTGAATGCAGAATTCAGAGGACACTACAACATAGGTATTCTGAAACATTGGATCATCTAGGCCATCTGTTCCTATCTGAGGTTTCTTCAGTGATCTTCCTCAATCAAACCTTATTTTCTTTAACCTGGAATAAATCCACAGCCTCTCTTTTTTTGTGGAAATTAAAACAAAACTCTTTACCAAAGTAACATTATCTTTTGATTTCAATTTGGAAGTCAAGGCATCTACAGAATATATAGGTTGGATTAATCCAGCAACATTTAGAATCAACTGTCTTTTAGCAGCTCTTCCTACTTCCTTTGTAGTGAAAAAAATCAAAGATAGCACAATAACATACAGTATCCAAACTTTTGTGTATATTCCATCTTTATGTGGCTTTTTATTACTTTTTTTACCCTATTCCTTTTTAAAGAATTTTCTCTACCTTCTTTTCTTTCCCAAGCCTATGTATATTTTTTTAACACACTGTAAACCATTAGAGATGTTGTTTTTGTTTTAAATCTATCTTTACTGTTTATCTTTTTTTCTGACCAATCTTTAACCTGCTAAGGCATGGCTAGAATTAAAGGCTTAGAGCTATGGTGGCTGGCTCCACCCAGTTCCTTGGTCTGTCAGAGCTTAGCTTCATGGCAGAGGTATTAGCAGGAACCATGTTTACTACCCCAACTCTGGGGAATTTTAAGATTAAGAAGCCATCAAGTAGAACACCCCACTCTTTTTTTTTTTTTTTTTTTTAAACTTTATTTATTTATTTGCCTTGGTGTTTGCCTGGAACTGAAACTACAGACAGTTGTTAGCTGCCATGTGGGTGCTGGGAATCGAACCCGGGTTCTCTGGAAGAGCAGACGGTGCTCTTAACCACTGAGCCATCTCTCCAGCCCCCGAACACCCCACTCTTAATCCTCACTTAAGTGTTTCACAGCAGGACTTCTTCAGAGTCTTGAGGTTTGTGCCTCTAACCCTGAGTCAGGAAGCCTCTCTTAAAGGAGCAGTACCTCTGATTGCTGCCAGCAAACAGAGCCCTCCCAAGAAAATGCTGCTGCTAAGAAGCCATCTTTGACTCTGTTCCCTTTTTGTCTTTATGAACAGAAACCTTAGGTCTGTCATATGCAGCTTGTGCTTGTACCAATGTCGCAGCTCAAGTCTGCATGCCACTCCATAAACAGCCCACCTGAGAGACATAACAAGAAAGCTGTTTTGGCCCCATTTCTGTGCTCTAGAACCCTTTTTCAGGTTCTATGTGAATGTATGTGCCCATATTGAGACACCATTTGTAATCTATGTTTCTGTGTCCTACCTGATTGGTTCCTTAGCCACTTAGTCCCAAATAAACACACAGAGGCTTAATTACAGCTGTTTGGCCAATGGTTCAGGCTTATGATTTGCTCACTCTTAAGTTAACCTATAGTTGCATCTATGTTTATCCATGTGGCTTGGTACTTTTGCTCAGGGCAGCATTCTTGTATTGCTTCCTATGTGTCTGTTTGGCCACATTCTCTCTTCCTTTTCTCTCCCAGAATTCTCCTAGTCTGGTTGCTCTATCTCTACTTCCTGCCTGCCTTCTAGCCAATCAGCATTTTATTAAACAAATACAAGTGAAACATATTTACAGCATTACAGAAAGTGTCAAGAGAAATAACTATAATAAAAAGTTTCTGGCCCTGACTTGCCCAGATCCCAGTTCCAAGTAATCTCACAAAGTCTTGTATTAATTTTATGCTGATTGGCCTAGGGCACAGGCATATAACTTGCTAACTCATTACTCTTAAACTAACCCATGATGCTTATCTTGTTCAGCCATGTTGCTTGGCACCTTTTCTCAGAGCAGCATGGTTGTCCTCTGCATCTGCTGGCTTCTCATCATGGTGTCTCCATGGTGTCTCTCTGGCTTCTCTGTGGTGTCTCTGCTCTCTTCTTCCTGTTCCCAGAGTTTTCTTAGTCTGGTAGCCCTGCCCACACTTCCTGTCTGCCTTTGGCCAAACAGCATTCTTATTAAACCAGTAGGTAGGACAATTATTTACAATGTAACAACATAATCCCACTACATTGAGACATTTCTTGGATTGGTTTATATGGTTCTCAAACTGTGGGTTGTGACCTTTTAGGGGTCAATGACCCTTTTAAAAGGATTTCCTGAGACAATCTGTAGATCAGATATTTACCTTACAATTCCTAATAGTAGCAAAATTACATTTATCCTTAGGCACTATCATATAAGCCAGTGGTTGTAGCCAGAAGTTTTCTGACCTGTCTGGTCCCACAGTCCAGAGAAATCTTTCCCACCCACCAGCAGCTTATAAAATCATTACTCAGAGGCTCATATAATTACAATAATTTTATGGTTGGGGTCACCACAACATGAGAAAGTATATTAAGGGATCACAGCCTTGGGAAGATTGTTGATGTGGGATGTCTTTCTGTATACTGTGAATACTATTGGTTAACAAAGAGGCTGTTTTGGTCTATGGCAAGGCAGCTTAGAGGCAGGCAGGAAATCCAAGCAAGATAAAGAAGAAAAAGGATATAGTCAAGGAAACGCTATAAGCTGCCACCAAAGAGAGCAAGATGTAATGAAACACAGGTAAAGCCACAGAGCCACATGGTAATCATAGATTAATAAGAATGGGTTGAGTTCAATTGTAAGAGCTAATTGGTAATGAGCCTGATCCATTAGGCCAAACAGTTTGTAATTATATGAGCCTCTGAGTAATTATTTTATAAGCAGCTGCAGATGGGTAGGAAATATTCCTCTGGACTGTGGGCCCAGACATCAGAAAACTTCTGGCTATAACCACTGACTCACATGATAGTGCCTAAGGAGTTCAGCGGTAACTGTCTCCACACTAGGGAGGGTAAGAACCTGGTAGCTGCTTAGTTCATAAACTTGGTGACCTCAGCAGTCCACACCTGATGCTTAAGTCTTGAGGACTCCTGGGGAGCTGTTGGTCTTCAGTTCATATTGGAAGGCTTCAGAAGCTGAGCTCTGGTGCTTACCAGAGCAAGAGAACAGATGCATTTTCTAGCAAGAAGGGAGGGCAGGCAGACAGCACTGCTCTTCTCTTTGACCACATCATTGTTCCTTATATCTGGGCCACCTGGAAGTAGTCATTCCCTCTGGGGGAAGGACCTTTCCTCTTTAGTTAATTCTTCCTGAAAAACCCCTCACAGACCCGCCTAGAGTTCCAGCTCTTAGTTGAGTCCATATCTAGTCATGTTGGCCATCGGATTAACTATTGCACTTTGCCATCTGCTCTGTGTGTGAAGACAAGTAGTTGTGAATAAGAACATGTACAGAATCCTAGGTAGGAATGGTTGCCCTGATCTTGTGGTCCAAGGCCTAGAAGGAAAGAGATGGTACAAGGTGATCTGGGAAAGAGGCAAGTATGCGAATCTATAGGACTTTGCATGAAATAGAAGGAACTTACAGGCTAACACTCAACTAAGAGAACCAACATGATCAGATCTCAAATAGGAGAATTAATGGGAGTGGATAAGCAGGCTCACCACTTCTGCTATAATAATGCATGACCCGGACAGCCCTGGTGGTAAGGATTGAAGCTATGAATGGAGGACACAGCAAGGCTGGACCTACTTACCGTCCACCAAGGCTGGACAACAAACACCATTGCCTACTGCTTCCGTGACATGTGTTTCGGTTATTTTTCTGTCACTGTGATAAAATACCATGAGCAAAACATCAGAAGGAAAAAAGAGCTTATTTTGGCTTATGATTCCAGAGGGCTAGAGTCTATGATGATGGAAAAAGCAGGCAAACTGGCTGAAGCATTTCAAAGCCACATTTTTATCCACATACAGGAAGCAGAGAGCAAACAGGAAGTTATGCAAGGCTATAATGCCTCAAAGTCTGCCTTCAGTGACATGCTTCCTCCAGCAAGGCTCTATCTTCTAAAGGAGTTACCTACCTCTACCTTTCAGCCCTAGAGTTACAGGCATGAGTGATGAGGATCAAACTCAGACCCACATGCCCACACAGCAACCACTTTACCTGCCTAGCCATCTTCATAGCCCTAAGTTATCTTTCCTTTGAATTTTTATTTCATTGATTGATTGTGTATGCGCATATGTCCCCACGAGTTCAGGTGCAAATGCATGCACTCCTGTGTGTTCGTTGTACACTTGTGTGGGGGTCAGTGGACAGCTAGCAGGAGCTGGTTTTCTTTTTCTGCCATATGGATGCCAGGGATCAGATCTTCGGGCTTGCTGGCAAGTGCCTTTATTCTCTAAGCACTAGGCCATCTTGCTGGCTCCCTGAATTATCTTTTAAAGGTGCAGGTCAAGCATCCACTTCGAGATGGTATCCTGCAAAGATAAAATTCCACCTTGGGGACACAGTTCAGACCCCAAGTCAATGATCATTATATGGTCCTGTGTCCCAAGCAGGTAGAATATATCCAGGAGCCGGCTAGTAGAAGCAGGGATGGTTCTGTTTGTCGGTATTCTCAATGACCTCAGCTCCAGAGCCCCAGTCGCCTTGGTTCTCCGAGTTTCCTCCTATTAGTGACACATTAAACTAACTAAACCTTAAGCTCTCTGTTTAAGTGTCTGTGCCAAGAGGCCGTCAGGCAAAGAAAGGTGTCACCATGCTGGCATGAGCAATTGACTATGGCCATCAGCAGGAGCTTGGACTGAAATAGCTGCAAAGAACAATGTCTTTCAACCTCAGTTTCCCTGGGACCCATTCTTCAAACTCCTCTGTGGAAGTAAATGGACAAGCGCATTAACCATAGCCTGAGCAAGTCAGCAGCCAGGCTAGCAGCAGTGCCAATGAAGAGAGGAACAAGTGGTATCATGGGAAGTCGAGAGGTGCTGGTTCTCTTACCACCTCCTTCTTTGACGTCTGCTCACACCGAGAATCTTGGAACACATCGAGAGGATGCCACCTTACTGTATCCTGCCTGTCAATGTGAATGACTGGACTGTAGTGGAGACTGGCGAAGAGCACACGCTTCCTTGGCCCTTCCGAGTAAAAGAGCTTTTTGTCTTACATGTTTCAGAAGGGTTGGTTGCTGACCACACATGACTCAGTTCCTCTCCTGGCACCACCCTTAGCCAGAAGCCAGAAAAGGAGTTTTGCCCAAATGTATGCTCATCCCTGGAGAAACAAAGGTTTCGTCCAAGACTTGTTAATGAAGAAATAAAATAGCTTAGCCCCTTGACAGAGTAGAGCCATCTTGAAAACAGAGCAGCTGAATCTGTGCAGTAACCTTTTAACAGTTCAGCAACCCTGCTCAAGCTCATGTCCCTCAACTTTCACAGGTGGCTTGTTTCCTGTTTAAGAAACATTTTTATTAGCGCATATTGACAGCAAAACCACTTCCTGCCTGGAAATCTCTGCCTTGGTATCTGCATCTTGAAAAACCTAACACTTCAACATAAAGCTGGTATAACAATTCGGTGAAGGGGCTAAAGAGATGGCTCAGAGATTAAAAGCATTTGCCACTCTTCCAGGGAACCCAGGTTCAGTTCCAAGCACCCACGTGGTATCTGACAACCCAAATTTTGCTGCTGCCCAAATTTTGATAACACCCATCCTCTCTCCCTCATCCTCTAAATCCTTTCCCACTTTTAGATCTTTGACTTTTCTAAGTGTTCCTATTTTTTGGACTTGTTTCTTTCCCTTGGTATAATTTCATTTGGGTTCACTCAAGTTGGTGTGTGTTATCAACATTCATTTCATCCGATTGCTGAATACTAGTCCTGGTGTGGACATACCATAATCGTCATAGCCATTCATGTCTTTGGCAACATTTGGCAAGCTTCCAGCTTTCTGACTATCACACACAATACTGATATAAATATTCATGTATAAAAAAGAAGTCTCTTTTCTGGTAATGAATGTCCAGGTAAGCAATTGAAACTTTGTATGTTAAATCTGTTTTTATCTCTGAAAATGGACTGTCACATCATTTTCAGGAACGGTTCCACCACATGACATCCCATTAGCATGGATAAGTGAGTGTGTTTCTCAGCATCCTTACCAGCATTTGATGTCAGCCCGATTTTCCAGTTTATCCTAATTCACGTGCATGGCTATCTGAAACTTGAGACAAATAACACTTGTTTTGCTTTTTCAGCACTGGTATAAAATTTTATTTTAAAATAAAATTATGTAAGTGTTAGAAGTAAGTAGCCTGGATGGAGACTATTAGGTAAGTAGCAACCTTGGTGTCTGTGCAGGTACAAAGAGTTGTGATTTAATGCTTTAATATGTGAGTTTTGGAAGTCTTCCCATTTATGTTATGGATTAAGTGTAATTTCTATGGGCTGGCCATTTGCCTTATGTTAAAAAAAAAAAAAACTTGATTTTTTGGGTGGGGGCAGGAGCTTGTGAGATCAGCCAATGGTTAAGAATGTACACTGATCATGCTGAGGATAGGAATTTACTTCCCAGCACCCATGTTGGATAAATGGTTCACACTGACCTATAACTTCAGCATCAAAAA
Source organism: Sigmodon hispidus (assembly GCA_004025045.1). NCBI lineage: Eukaryota > Metazoa > Chordata > Mammalia > Rodentia > Cricetidae > Sigmodon > Sigmodon hispidus. Next base: position 33,484 of record PVIH01003658.1, read on the forward strand.
ATCCAGCATCCTCTTCTGGTCTCCATGAATACTACACTCACATGCACTTACCCCATACAGGTACATATAATTAAAGATTTAAAATAATTCTTGGAGCTGGGCAGTGGTGGTTCACAACTTTAATCTCAGTACTCAGGAGGAAGAGGCAGGTGGATCTCTGAGTTCAAGGCCAGTCTGGTATACAGAGCTAGTTCCAGGGCAACCAAGGCTATATAGAGAAACCCTATCTTGAAAAAAACAAAATAAATAAATGAACAAATAAATCCTAGGTTAGGCCTAATGACTCAAACCTTTAGCCTCAGCACTCAGAGTCAAAGGAAGATGGATCTCTATAAGTGAGTTCCATGACAGCCAGAACTACATAGTGAGATGCTGTATCAAACAGACAAATAAATAAATAAATAACCCTATTCTAGAATGGGCTACCAATTCTAATTGGTCTTAATAATAAAAACTCAGAGCCAGATATTGGGGTAAATGCTGAAAGATCAGAGAGACCCAGGAGCAGCCACTAGACAAACTTCTTACCTCTAGAAGTTCTCAGGCCGAAAGGACTCCTGTCTCCTCCCATTTTATGTACCTCTTTCTGCCTGGCCATAACCCTTCCTGTCTCCACTTCCCTAGCGCTGGATAAAGGCATGAGCCTCCACAGCCTGGCTTGTGTAGCCAGGGTAGCCTTGAACTCCAAATCTTCCTGCTTCCTCCTCCCAAGTGCTGGGATTAAAGGTGTGTGTCACCACAGCCTGGCCTCTATAGTAACTAGTGGCTAGCTCTGCACTCTGATCTTCAGGAAAGCTTTATTTGTTAGAACACAAACAAAGTATCACCTCAGGTTATTATATTCTTTCAGGACATATTCTCTGCTATCCACAGAACTTGCAACAACACACATACCGGGAATCTGTCTTCAACCTCTCAGGATTCAGAACCTAATACATAAGTACCTACTTGAGGGTCTTGTGTGTGTGTGTGTGTGTGTGTGTGTGTGTGTGTGTGTGTGTGTGTTACTGAAAATCCTTGTAACTGGCTACCATGATGTATTGCTGCATTGCAAGCCTCTGCTGGACTAAGCCAGCCTCCTGCTCTCTAAGATCTGGAGGAATACGATGGCTTGAGGTTTAGCAAGTCTGCATGTCAGGCCTTGTCTTCTCGATGATCCCTCTTAGATCCGAGCCACTATATAGTAGAGCATCGAGGATACCCTGCTTGACAAAGATATCATGCATAAATCTACTGGAGATACTTCACAGAGAGAAATGTACGCCAGCCAAGTTCACGGCTAAATTCAGGCACGGGATGAGCCCAGCTGACACGTGGAGCAGAGCATCTGATGGTACACTGAACCATGGGAAGCGCGTCTTTATGTCCTGGTAGGGTCGGTCCACACAGCAATAGATAACAGTTACACAGAGGCTGTCTCGGCTAGAAGGGGACCCTTTAGCAGCCCAGTCAATTAATCCATGAAGATATATTTTAGATAGTATAGAAAACATAGATCTAACTAGAAGAAAAGGATATTTATTCATGAATTCGAGGTGCTTAAAATAAGGAATATTTGTCAACCAAAAATACCTTAGGATCATGAAGTCACTAATATGTATCCTAAAGGTTGTCTTTCTTGCTTTCCTGGACCATGTAGATGTCACTATACAAACACAAATCTTGTAACGAAAGATCTTCTAGAACAGACTTTCTGAGAACCAGTAAGCACAGAATGTGCCACCGCCTTCACCTCCAGTCTCTCTCATCCTCTTTGTCAATGAATGGACTCAGGACTTGAGAGGTTTATTTACAGAGATGTCTCAGAAGTAGTAAGTGGCAAAATTAGAATTAAAAACCAAGACTGCAAAAGAGGTATGCTGTGCCATGTGCTGGCCATATGATGTAGTTTAAACAGGTATTTAACCGCTCAGGAGCTTGGTTTCCTCATCTGAAAACGGATCAATTTCTATATCATAAGCTGCCATGTGAATTCAACGAGTACCCATGTTCCACATGAAAGTGCTGGCTGCCACCAATCCCCAGACTGGTGCGCTCAGCTTCCCTACATATATAACATGGAGCTCCTAGAAGGGAGAATTCACCCAAAAGAGAGAGCAAAGGGATACTTGGTGTGTTTTGTCCAGCATAGAAGAGGTGTTTGGTTGGCATTGCAACCACGGGTGTCAGCTAGGCAGAGAGACAGAGAGAGGAAGGAGACATCCGAGAAAAGGCTTCCTGTGTTCCGGGGTAAGGTAGACACTCAGTGACTCACCTGATTACAGTGCGCTCTTCCATCAGTAAGGTGTCTAATAATTTTATCATTTATCCAAATGCAAGAATCATGGTTGACAACATGGCAAGTCTGGTCTTCGCAAAATGTCCTCACAAAGCAGGAGACTCATTTCTCAGTTTGGACCACAGTCTTTCTGCCTGGGCTACAGAGGTATCTGTAGCATCCTTAATACTTCGGAAACCTTTGTATCTCATCTAAGTTCTTTAGCAGACCCACAAAGCCATTTCTCTCACAGCCTTCTCAGCCTGAGCCTGATGCTCATTGACTCTGGGGCTTCATAAGATGAGGCCCCCAGGAGAAGCCAGTAGACCTACTATGCACTGAACATTCACTTACCCCATCTTGTCTTGACAGAAGAGGGTCCCAGGCTTGAAGGAGTTCAGCTTCCCATAATTCTTCTCTGCACCAGGCAATGTTCCTTGGTTTCAAGCAATAGAAACAAATCTTGCCTAATTTGATGAGGAATCTGAACTTGATTCAGTTCACAGAATCAAGAGTCACTGAGAGTGGGGAAGGCAGAACCATAAACAACATAGAGGTCCTGGGATGGGGGCAGTCTACCACCTTATTAGGGCTCTTCCTCTTCCTCCCCTTCCTCCTTCTCTTCCTCCTCTCCCTCATCTTCCTCCTCTAATTCTTTGACAGGATTTTCTGTGTTACAGGCTGGTCTCAAACTCATTTTAGAACAGAGCTCGGCCTTTGAACTGCTGATCCTCCTGTGCTGGGATTACAGACATGTGCCACTGCGCACTAGAACACTGATTTTTGCACAGCCTTTGTTCACCCTCGGCTGCTGTAGCTGAGATTCCTCATCCTTCAGTCACACTGGTTTGGTTTGAATAAAATACCCCCTGCCCTCTTCTTTGTCACCGTGACCGACAGCTAAACTAAGGCTCCAATCAGTAAGGAAAAGTGTCACCAAAAAGAAGGTGGACTCCAGGTAGGGGTATGAGCATACAGCTCAAACACACCCAATTTATCCCCATTTACATACACACCTCATTTACATGATATACATTAACAGGGCTGGAGAGATGGCTCAGAGGTTAAGAGTACTGACTGTTCTTCCAGAGGTTCTGAGTTCAAACCCCAGCAACCACATGGTGACTCACAACCATCTATGATGACATCTGGTGCCCTCTTCTGTATACTGTATACATAATAAATCTTTTAAAAAAAGGTTTGAATTTGTGGAACCATACATCTAACTGTTACACAGAGCATTTGACTGGATTAAAAGATTGTTTGGCCAGCAACTGTTCTAGCAATACCACTAACTTCGAACTCTGTATCTTAGTCTGAGCATTGGAGTCACCAGTGCCCTGACAAGCAGGTGACTCCAATGCTCAGAATGGGAACCATTCACAATAGGCAAATTATGAAATCAGCCTTGGTGTCTATCATGAAGAAAATTTGACAACTACACACATGCACATGCATCCCACACACAAATACAAAAGGAGTACTACTCAGTCATAAAGAAGAATAGAAATCAGCTCTTTTGCAGAAAAAATAAGCAAAACTGGAAACTGTTGTGTCATATAGAATGAGCCAGAGTCAGAAAGACAATTATTGGATGTAGAATCTACTTGAAGAGGGGAGAAAATGAAAGAACAAAAGGACCCGTAGGAAAGAGGTGGAGATGAGTGTGTGGGAATTGGGGGGGGGATTGACTAAAGCAATATGCATATGTGAAAGTGTCACAAAGAAACTTGTTATTTTGTACAGTTAGTATATACCAGTAAAGCATTGAAATAGACAATGTCCTTGAAGCACTTGGAAGCTTATAAAACATGCAAACTGGAGGAACAGTATTGGGCCTTTGGGGCTTTGTAATATTTTTAAAGATCGTATCATGTGAACTACTTAACCCGAGACTGAATTTGGCCAGACGCAGTGTCACTCCGACCTGAGCAGGCAGACAGACTGCAGCAAAGCCGGAGAAAGAGAAGTGGCCCCTGCAGGTGATGCACCGGGCAGTCTCCTTTCAGCCCATTTGGCAATGCAATGATCTTGAGGACCGATTAGGCTACAGTTCATCGAGAGTTCTTCCTAACTCAGGAAAATCAACTCCAGCGAGAGCCAAGAAATAGAAAGCTGGCAGAGTGTAGGAAATAGCTGTTTGGAAGAACACGCCGGATATTCAATATGCAACATGAAATTGAGTGGCAATGTAGCATGGTCGCTCAGCACACAGCTTTGCATCAGGGAGACCTGAGTTTGAACTGTAACTGCGTCTCTGGCCTCATCTATGTAAGTATGGTAATCATCCATCCACAAAATGCTGAACGGAGACTCACACAGTGCTGCTGCTGTGTGAGCAGCACCGATCTAAAACCCCTGCCCTCCTGGGCCTCCCGTTCTCGTGGAGAGGGAAGATACGGCTTTTTAAAAGTAAAACATATGGTGTATCGGTTAGTGCTATGGGAAAAAAATCAAACAGGGAAGGGAGCTGGTGGGGTAGTTAGGGGGAGTTTCTGTGATCTATACTGGGATTAGAGAAAGCCTCACTAAACCTAGAATGAACGGAAAGGGAAAGGCTTAATTAAAACTGGGGGAAGACTGTTCCGGGCAGTGGGAATGGCAAATGCAGGGACATGGAGGCAAGAAGGCACTTGGGAAATTCAGGCAGCAGTAAGGCAAGACACCATGGGAGGTCTTGCTGTAAAACCAAGTCAGGGCTAGGCACCGGAACTAGCGAATGGCTGTCAGCAGTTCTGACATTCTGAATTCCGGATCTACAGCACACACAGGCTAGGCGTGGTGGTGCACATCGCTTATCCCAGCAGTCAGGAGGCAGAAGCAGGCAGCTTTCTGAGTTCACCGGTCAACAGAGCCAAAAAAGCAAGATTCTATCTCAAAAACTAAAGCACACAAACAAAACACACTGTGGTGTGTACCTGAATCAGAATGCTGGGGAGGCAGTGACTAGAGGATCCCTGGGGCTGTCCAGCCAGCTAGCCTAGCCAAATTCCTGCATTGATTCAGAGAGACCTTTTTCTCAATAATAATAATAATAATAATAATAATAATAATAATAAAGCAAAGATGGAGGGATTGAAGACATGGCTCAGAGGTTAAGAGCACTGACTTCTCTTCTAGGACCCAGGTTCAATTCCCAATACCCATTCCTAGTCCTCACATGGCAGCTCACAACTGTCTGTGATTCCAATTCCAGGGTATCTAACATCCACACACAGACATTCATGCAGGCCGAACACCAATGCACATAAAATAAAATAAGAAGAACCAAGTTTGGTTCCCAGCACCTACATCAGGCAACTCCAGCTCCAGGGAGATTTGACACACTCTTCTGACCTCTATGGGCACCTGCACACACACACACACACACACACACACACACACACACACACACACACACACACGAGCTGGAGAAGAAGCAGATATAGAACTTCTATCTTAACTTCTACTTGGAGTACATGGGGGCACTGGAGGATGTTGACCTGGAAAGTAGTACAGCTTGGTTGTTCCGAGGTTTGTTCCTGTGCTGTGGGCAAAGACAGAAGAGAAGCTATAACAGAAAGCCAGCGAGGCTTCTGGCTCATGCTCAAGGCTGCAAAGTGTTTGGAAGCTGCCGCTCCATCCTCACGGCACATCAAGAGCTGAGCAAACCAGAAAATCAGCTACCCTTCTCAGCTGTTAGAAAGAGGTCACAGGACACACCGCCATCTGCCATCCCTAAGATTCGGAGAGACACACAAGTGAAGACAGAAACAGGCAGCAATGGGGTTGTCTGCTATAGAAACCAGCAGGTGGACAGGAAACCCAGAATAGCAACTGCTGGAGGCACACAGTGGAAAAGGCTAATTTAAAAGCCTGGGGAACCCCAGACATAGGGGTCTCTATGTTCCTGTGAGTTTTACTTTCAGAAACTCAACTTAGTTTCCACAGTGAGCACTAGAGTTTAAAACCCTGTTGCTGGAGCTAAAGATATGGCTCAGTGAGAGCACTTGCTGAACAGGCATGAGGACCTGAATTCAAATCCCTAGCACCCATGTGAAAAATCTAGTCATGACTGCATGATTCTGTAACCACAGCCTCTTGGAGACGGGAGGATGAACAATAGCTTGCTGGAGAGTAGGCCTCATTGAAAGGGTGGACTTCAGTGGGAGACCCCTTTCCAAAGCATTAAGGCAGAGAACTATAAAGGAAGACACACCACATACCCTTCTGGCCTGTGAATTTATGCACATGTACCCACATACATGTGCATACACACATATGTATACACACACGTGCACATGAAACTAAACAAAAAACACCAGTTGCTTCTGGCCTAGAAATGGACATTCTGAAATAGACCCGAGTACTCTGTTCTTAGTAAGATCTACCTTCCGGGTAAGCTGCTTTCCCAGAGGCTAAAACACCAAGGTTTAGGGAAGGAAAATATCCAATTTCCGCTCACTCTGGTCTTCTGTTTCTTACCTAAGAGGACAGAGGACTAAGAAACACTTGTGAAAACACTGGAACTAAGAAAATCAGTGCCGGCTCACAGGCTCCAAAACACTGAGGCCTAATCACAGCTCTCCAGAACTCCCCTCCCCTCCAACCTTGGCAGCACTTAAAGACATTTTGCCATAGTCCTTTTTACTCAGTACGTTATGTCAGGCTACTGTAAGAGCAGTTGCTACTTTGCCAAGGACCAGAATTCAGTTCCCAGCACCCACACAGCAGCTCACAACTGTCTACAGCTTCAGGTCTAGGTACATCGTATTCTAGCCTCCAAGGTACCAGAAATAAAAATAGTGCACATCCATATATGCAAGCAAAGCACTCATACGTAAGATAAACTAATCGGTTTTTCTGTCCTTAAAGATGCTAAAAACTCTAATGGATAAACAGCATGCTAAGATAGGCAACGTAAGCAGAGAGAACTTCTAAAAGAACTAGAAGATAAACACTGGAGGTCAAGAATGCTGTAACATTAGTGAAGAATGAGCTTGACAGGTCATTAGTAGACCAGGAGTGGATAAGGAAGGACCCAAGCTTGAGGACATTGCAATAGTACTTGCAAACTGAAAAGCAAAAACAAAAATTAAGCAAAAAAGAAAAACAGACGGAAACAGACCAGAATGCCTAAAAACTGTGGGACAGCAACAAAGGGTGGGTGTGACAGACACATGATGGAAATTCGAGAAGAGAGATAGAAAAGAACGCTAGGAAAGAAACTGAGGATTTCTCCACAACTGTCGAACACCAGATCCAGGATGCTCAGAAGACAAATGTCAAAAAAAAAATTAAAAATAAAAATAAAAGCAATTAAACAACATGCTTCATGTCAGTACTATCATCCCTTGGGAGGCCAAGGCAAGAGGATCACCACAAACTCAAGACCAGCCTGTGCCACTGAGGCTCCATAAAAAGAAAACAACAAAAAATAGAAAAACAAAACCCCCAGAAGACAACAGCAAAATAGAAATAAAAATCTCAACCTCTAAGAGGAAAAAATAAAAATACTAAAAATCTTGAAGGCAGACAGAAGAGAAAGGTATCTTAACTCAAAGAGAAACAAAGTTAAGAATCATATCCAGCTCTCCCTCGGAACATAGAAGCAAGAGTGGACACATTTAATGTTGCATGAAAAAAACCCACAAAAACAAAACCCCTCACTAACCTGGAATTGTAGTCTCTGAAAAATTATCTTTCAAAAGTTAAGGAGTGAGCTGGGGAGCTGAGTTAGGGCTTGCTGCACCAGCATAAGGAACAGGTTCAGTCCTCCAGAGCCCACATAAACCAGCCATGGTGTAATCCCAACACTGTGAGAGCAGAGACAAGGGTCCCTGGGCTCACTGATAGCCCGTCTAGCTGAATTAGCTGGCTACATACATAGGTCTAGAAGGTGGTGTGCAGGCTGCTGGAGAAAAAAAGGCATCAACAGTCTCACATAGCTGTGAAGTGTGGGTGCTGCACTACTAACCTGCCATAGAAAATGGGTCAGCAGGTAAAATAGTGACCTCACTGCTGTGGAGGCAACCAAGCCTCCTCTGATTAGATTTGAAAGCCACTCCACAAGAGGAAATTCATGCCCGGTACTCTAAAATCTTGTCAAAAACTCATAGCTGGGGAGGTCATAGAAGAAGCTTATTACTGTTATTTTGGTAATTTAATATAATGTCCAACTGCCTAAATGTTCATCATCACAACTGTAGAAACATTACTTTTGGCTTTAATCAGGAAAGCTTCTCTTTGCAGTGAACATAGGCTGTGGTTGCTCAAGGTGCTGAGAGAGACTGCTTAGTGCTCAGCCCTAAGAAGGACATTTATCTCACCTCCTTAAGGTTCAGGGATCATTGTGGAAGAGAAGAAAGAAAGAATGTAAGACCCAGAAGTCAGGGAGAAGGGGTGTGAAATGCATCTTCTAGACAGTATACAACTAATGTAATCATGATCTCATCCGATGCTGCCCATACTGAGCATGTGCTAGACTGGGGCTGTCAAAGGTCAATCATGGATAAGAGAGCCTCACAGAATCCTACTCCTTCCCCCGCAAAAACCTATTGACTACTGATAGACTCTAAGGGAGGGGCACTCATTGTCTTTGGTTGTGTAGATACCAGGATCCAATGAATGGTTGGAGCAATAGTGGTCAATTTCATCAATTAAAAGACAACAATTTTAGAGCTGGATTGGAGCTCAATGGTAGAATGCTTGCACAGGACACATAATGCTCTTGGTTTGATCCCCTGTGGTAAATAAATAGATAAAAACAAACAAACAAAATCACTGGGGCTGCAGAGATGGCTCTGTGGTTAAAAGTGCCTCTTACTCTTACAGAGGCACCCACTGGAATAGTTTGCAACCTCCTGCAGCTCCAGCTCAGGGGATCCAATACCCTTTTCTGGTCTCCAAGGATACCTGTGTATATACACAGGTGCACACACATATTCACCCATTAAATATTTAAAAATTAATTTTAAAGACAAGTTTTATGAAAATTTATCAAAAAGATGGTCCAAATATAGGCCATGTGAGAGAAATCTACATTCAACTCAAAGACCCACATAATTCCCCAGTAAATGGACAGGATACATGTCTCAACCTACGGTTACCCAGAAGAAGAAATCACTTCAAACAGTTTCAAAACAAAGACAGCTCTCAAGGAGATATTATAAGAATTATTTACTGGCAATTGATTATATAAAAGGATTAATATTTATTAAGGGGGATTATACAATATAAGATAGAACCTTAGGACAATTTTTGGAGGGTTGAAATGTCTTGTGCAGCAGGGACAATTTTGTCTCTGAGACTGTGGGGAACAGACAGGAAGGGCAGGCAGCAATAACCAGTCTTTAAAGAGGGCTGGCCACGCCCCATCCAGGGTCCTCCGGACCTCAAAGCCACACCTCTAGGTCACCCTCAATGGCACCTGAACCTGCCGCATGTTTTATGATGTTTAAAGGGTCCATTTTCTGAGAAGATACGTCTTTTATGTCTAAGTGCCTACTAACTGAGCATCAAAACACATAAAGCAAAAATGGGTAAACTTCAAGGAACAGAATCAGTTGGCAGGCCATCAGCAAAGATGTCATTGTACTAACACCACCATCAATTCAATGGCTATAATTAATACCATTAACAATTTCATCCAGCAGTCTCAACCACATAAATTTATCTCAAGTTCATATGAACATTCATCAAGGTTAACCACATTCTGGGCAATAAAACATACCTCAACAAATTTAAATTTAAATATATGTGAGTGAATATCATATATCCACTCTCAGAACCAGATACAGTTGACCCAGAATTTTTTTTTAAAAAATGGAAAGATTGTTGGAAAAGTTTCTTAAACAAGTGGGAATTAAATAACATACTTGGTAATACATGGGTCAAAGAAAAAAAAGATCTTAAAAGAAATTCTAAAGATCTTTTTAACTAAATTATAATTAAAATACCATCTATTAAAGTTATGGGATGCAGTAGAAGTAGTATCCCAGGAATATTTTTTTTTATTAAAAACTTTATTTGTTTATTTGGTGTTTGCCTGGAACTGGAACTACAGACAGTTGCTAGCTGCCATGTGGGTGCTGGGAATTGAACCCGGATCCTCTGGAAGAGCAGACGGTGCTCTTAACCGCTGAGCCATCTCTCCAGTCCCCCCCAGGAATATTTACAGCAAAGCTTGTATAGAAGAAAATAAAAGGAAGATTAAATCAAATACCTAATATTCTACCTAAGGGGACAAGGAAAAGAACAATTTAAATCTGGAGTAAACTGAAGGGTAAGGACACTTAATGACACGTCTGACAACATGAATTCAAGCCCTAGAAGCCACATGGTTGGAAGGAGAGAGCCAAACCCCGTTAGCTGACCTCTGATCTTCACAAGTGTGCCACATGGTTGGAAGGAGAGAACCAAACCCCGTTAGCTGACCTCTGATCTTCACAAGCGTGCCACATGGCTCACACACACACACACACACACACACACACGAAGAGACTAGGAACACAGACAAATTTCCTCAGTCGATAAAGAGTGTTTATTATCAGAGGCTGAGAGATGATATCAGAGACTGGAGAGATGACTTAGCCATTAGGAGACAATCAGAAAACCAATCAGAAGATTCCCATCCTAGATACAGGGCAGCAGTCAAGGAGCAGGAGGCAATGTTAATATACAAAAGGCAACTGGACTTTTAACCAGAAGCAGACCAGTGAAATTTGATATATGAAACACAATAGCAATTATACCAACAGCCCCCAAATAAAATATGTAGAGCTGATAGGTCTAGCAATGTGTGCAAGGCTTACTTGAGGAAAAATATGAAATTCTCATGGAAGAACTGAGAGTAGAATCAAATGAATAGAAAGATAGTCCATGTTCATGAAGTGGGAGTCTCATCTCACTATTTTCAGGTTGTCAGTTCTTCTCTACTTAAACAGTGTATTATTCAGCACAGCACTAATAAAAAGACAAGCAAATTATTCTGTCTATACAAAATTAACACCCAATGGACTTGGGGCAGAAGGTCTCAAACTGTAGACAGTACAGTAGTAAAGCAGAGCAGGGTTGGTGGACTGTCCACCTTGGCATCTTTCTTGGTGTCAACCTTGCTCAGCTCATGTTTGGGCAGCCATGTTGATGAAACTCTATAGGAATGGCTTCATATATAGGTGTCATAGCTGGTTAGGACTGTTAGTCTCCTCCTTCCTTTAGATGCTCATGGGGTGCCTTTTGGTAACATGAAAGACAATCTTGGTTTTAACAAAGTCTTTTTAGACATAACTCTAAATGTATAGTCCATAAAAATAAAAGATAAGCTAGACTTTATTAAAAGAAATTATTTCAAAATGCCTTGTTAAGACAATGATGGGTTGGAGAAATTATTTGCAAATATATCTAATCAGGAGTTGCTGTGAGTAATACATAAAGAATATACATGGGGCTGGAGAGATGGCTCAGGAGTTGAGAGTGTGTACTGCTGTTGCGTAGGACTAATGTCCTATGTACTCATGTCCAATCACTAGCAATTGCCTATAGCTCCATCTCCAGGGGCTCTGACACCATCTTCTGGACTCCATCTGTACATAAACTCACAAGTATACAGTCACACACACACACAGCATTTAAAAATCTAAACAAAAAAAAGCAAAAAGCAAAGCAAAGCTGCAAACCACAACCACTGAACAGCTTGGGATCTGAATCACCTTGGACTGACTCCTTGGATCCCTCTCCCCCTAGAGGAACACCTGACTCAGTCTTGATGTTGGGGTGAGGAAAGCAGATCTGCCAGGAGTGGATGCTGAACTAAGCCATATTGGGACCTTGGGACCTCCTGCCCTTGCTGGGGAGGAGATGGGGAGATGTAGAGAAGACAGAGTGACTGGAGGAGGCGAGGGGGAAGGACCTATACAAGGATAGAAAATGTGACTTTATTTATAATAAAAAAAGAAAAAAAACAAATTAAAAAATAAAGAATATATAAAATATATAAAACCTAGGCTACTCTTGATCTTGGTCAGAGAAGCTTCTGTTTGTAATGGGAAGCAGTCAGTGGAGAGATACATAGCTGGTCAGTGCTGAGGACAGAAGACTGAGCATTACACATAAATGAGATAGCTATATGAAGCCCACCACTACCATCACACCTAAATGATTATATATATATGTATATATATATCATGAAGTATATATTTGTATACATATATATATGTCATCACTACCAAGGCTCACACTGTGGAAGAGAAGATGAAAAGAATATAAGGAATGTTCTGTGAAATGTCTTCTGAACTTGACATAGCTATAGTAATCATGAATTCACAGCAGCTGTGGTTATTTCTTAAGACCTACACAAGATCAAGTTAGTCAACATCCCAGCCTAGATGGGGCATACATGACCTCCAGACTCTACTACTTACTGAGGAGCTAATGACAGTGAATGGTTGCTGTGGGATAATCCTCTTGTATACTATAAAGATTTGTCACTCAAATTGGTTCAATAAAATGCTGATTGGCCAGTAGCCAAGCAGGAAGTATAGTCGGGGCAGCCAAACAGAGTACTGGGAAGGATGAGAGTGGAGTCAGGTGATGCCAGCCAGATGCAGAGGAAGCAATGTAAGAATGTTGTACTAAAAAAGGGTACCAAGGCATGTGGCTAAACATAGATAAGAACTATGAGTTAATTTAAGTGTAAGAGCTAGTTACTAATAAGCCTGAGCTACCAGATGAGCATTTATAATTTACATTAAGCCTTTGAGTCATTTACTTGAGAAATGCCTGCTGGGAATTTGGGAACAGGAGGGTGAGAGAGAAATGTCTGATTACAGGGTACAGAGTCATTCTTCTTTGCTTGTTTGTTTGTTTTATTAACTCAAAGTGTCTGTGCATAGCCCTCACTGTCTTAGAATTCACTACGGAGACCAGGCTGGCCTAGAACTCACAGAGATCTACCAGCCTCTGTCTCCTAAGTGCTAGAATTAAAGATATGTGTCACCCATGCTGAGCAATAAGAGAATCATTCTTTATTGATGAGGATGTGACGACTTGTAGGTTTCCCATGCTCCAGTGGATAGCTCCATACTCATGCACATATGGCATTGCTAAGAGAACTTAGCTGGCTATCAAAGCAACAAGAAGAACTAAGTCAGGAGGGAAGGATATCGAGTGACATGGAAAGGTTGGAGGAAATGTGGATAAACATATTTCATTATATGCACATTAGTATGGGATTTCTTAGAATGGATTGCAGGCCATGGTCCTGCTAATCCAACAATGACAGTCTACCATCAGAAGGTTCAAGAACAATAGCTATTGAGTCTATGAGGCGAGATGTCTCAGCTAATCTTCAGCATACACCAGAATCCTGAAGAAGTGAGTTCTAATGCCAGGGAAGGAGTGCACTTGCCATCCAGAGTGAGGGCAAGCAAGTGAAGAGAGAACAAGCTTCCTTCTTTGTCCTTTCTATAAGCTGCCAGAAGATGTGGTTCAGTTTAAAGGTAGATCTTCCCACCTCAAAAGATCTGGATTAAAGGTATATCTTCCCACTTCAAAAGATCTGGCTCAAAAGTGACTCCTTATTTTAAATGATTTAATTAAGGAAAAAATCCCTCACAGGTATGCCTAGGCAACTGGATTTAATTAATTCCAGTTGTAATCAAGTTGACAACCAAGAATAGCCACAATATGCAAGTATGACATTCTCAAAAATAAATAATTTTAAAAAGGAAAATAGTCCTATTATAATGGAGGCTGTGAATATATGGCTCACTGGGTAGGAGCACATGCTGTGCAAGCATGAAGACCGGAGTTCAAATCCCCAGCACCCACATAAAAATTCAGGTATGTCTGCATGTGCCTGAAACCCCAGCCCTGGTAGGCAGAGACAGGAGAATTGCTAGAGCTTGCTGGCCAACAGCTTAGTTATAGGTTCAGTGAGAGACCCTGTCTCAAATGGAGACTGGTAGAGCAAGACACTTGCACTCAACCCCTATGGCCCCCACCTGCACACACACACACACACACACACACACACACACACACAATAGTGTGAGCCTAAGGCCTTCAAAGTCATCTCAACAAAGAATATCTACTAATATCAAAAAGCCACATTTACTCCTTCTCCTTCGCCATCAGGGAAACCCAAAGGAAAGCAACCAGCATACTGAGCACTACTACACCCCAGAATGGCCGGAGTCTAGAATATTGACAACACCAAAATCTGGCGAGGATGTAGAACCATGGGAAGTCCACTGTTCCTGCTAGGAATCCCAAACTGCAGAGCTAGACTGAAACATGAGTTAGCAGTTTCTTTCCAAACAAATGGACTTTTACCATACATGCTCTCTAGGAACCCCTCACACTCTCCATCCCTACTTAAGGGAATAGGGAATGTGTTTGCACAAAAAACCTGCAGGAAAAGGTAGAAAGACACTCAGTGGTAGAGCACCTGCCTAGCATATACAAGGTCATGGCTTCGGTCTCTTGTGGCTCCCTGCCACCCTCCACCACACAGGCATATAAACTTGCTGTCATGTGCACACTCATGCTTACACACAGGAAGAAAAATCTGCAGAGACAGCTGAGGCAGCGTTATTGTTCATCCAAATCATGGAGTGACCAGAATGTCTTTGATTATGTAGCCTGGGAAATAAACTGTGGCCATGAGTAGTCAGTGCTGAAAAGAAATGAGCTCCAGGGGACCCAATCCCATCTTCTGCCCTCCAAGGGTTCAGGCATGCATGTGGTACACAGACAAAGAAACTAAACATCCAGGCACATAGCATAAGTAAATAAAATTTTAATTATATTTAAAGAAATGAGCTACCAAATCATGAAAAGACTCAGGAAACCACTTTATGTTACTTTGCTGGTGAGTTTAATGTCAACTTGATATAACCTATAGTCACCTGATAGGAGGGGACTAAGTTCAGAAAATGCCTCCAGAAGAAATGACTGATGGCAGTCCTGTAGGGTCTGAACAAGCTGTGAGGAGCAAGCCAGTAAGCAGCACCTCTCCATGACCTCTGCAGCAGCTCCTGCCTCCGGGTTCCTGCCCTGTTTGAGTTCCCGTCCTGACCTCCTTCAGTGATGGACTCTAATGTGGAAGTGTAAGCCAACCAAACCCTTCCCTCCCAGCTTACTTTTGGTGATGATGTTTCATCTGCATGTGACCTTAAGTAATAGGGTTACAGCAGCAGTAACCCTAAGACAATTCTTAAGTGATGAGTCCAGTCTAAAGAGGCAACTTGACTAGTTATTTCAACTACATGACTTTCTGGAAAAATCAAAAATAGAGAACTAGACAAATGATTAGTGGTTGCTAGAGATAGAAGGGAGTGATGGACAGGCAGAGCGTTTTCAGGGATTTTTTTTTGGCAGTGGAAATGTATTGGTGATGCTGTGGTGACAGATACATGTAAGTATATGTTTTCCCCTCCCACAGACTGTAAGATAACCAATAGTAACTGGCCTTTGAGTGATAAAGGTGTGTTGATGCAGGGTCATTGATTACAATGACTACACCATTCTGGTGGAGGTGCTGATGAGGGATGGGTAGAGGAGGGGGCTCATAGGAAATCTCTATTTCTGTTGAGGAGGGAACTGGGTGTGCTGGCAAAACCTGGAGGAGCAGTCACTCACGAGGCTGGGGGTGGTGGGTGGGGAGCCATTGAGGCCAGGAGTCAAGGCAGCCGAGGTAAAGCAGTAAGATCCTATGACAAAACCCAAACCAAACCAAACCAAAAAATTAGACCCGTAATCCCAGCATTTGGGATAGTGGTGTAGGAACTTCTTCAAGAGCTTGAAATCAGCACTGACTCCATAACAAGTACTAGGCTAGTTGTAATGTAATGCTGAGTATTACATAGTAACACAGCAATAGCCTGTCTCAAAACACAGAGCCAAAAGTTGTTGAGCAAGTCAGAGGACCTGATTCAATTGTGGGAACCTATGTAAAAACAGACAAAGAAAATCAACTTTACAAAATCATGCTTGTACTTCCATATTCATGCTGTGATGCACGCATGCTCACAGTTATACATCACACATACAGTAATACATTTTTAAAAATCTTAAAACTTGCTATGAGGCTAAAGTTGCTTTAAAAATAGTTTACTTAATTAAAAATCCAGGTGAGAGATGACGGTCACTTGGGCAAGAATAGTAACTGTGAAGTAAGGAAGATGATTTCATTTTAGATATATTTTTAAGAAAAAGAGCCCAGAGAAGTTGCCAGTGTATTGGATGTTGGCTGTTAGGGCAATGGGAGCTTCAGCCTGAACTATATAAGGCAATAGGAAAAAGCAGACTTAGGGCTGGGGGTCAGTGGTCAAGTACACACTTAGTTAGCATGTACAAAGCCCTAAGTTTGATCTCCATCAAAATACACACACACACACACACACACACACACACACACACACGGTGCTAAGCACAAAATAAATATCCATTTCATGATTAGTGTTGGAGCTATGACTCATCAGTTAGGAGAGTCAACAGCTTTTGCAAAGGACCCAGGTTTGGTTCCTTGCACTTACAGGATAGCTTACAACCTCCTGTAACTCCAGTTATAGCAGCCTGTTGCCCTCTTATGGCCTCTAAGGACACCAGGCATGCATGTGGCACATACATACATACATACATACATACATACATACATACATACTGCATACTCATGCACATAAAGTTAACTAAATCTTCGTTTGTTTTTCAAGACGGGATTTCTCTGTGTAACAGCTCTGACTGTCTTGGAATTTGCTGTGTTGACCAGGCTGGCCTAGAACTCAGAGATCCACTTGCCTCTGCCTCCCAAGCTTAGAGTTAAAGGTGTGTGCCACCACCAGTTAGCAATAAATCTTTTTTTTTTTTTTTGAGGAATATTTATTTTAAAAATATTCTGGGTGATTTGTTAGTGGGGCCTGGAGATTTGGCCTCGTTCCACCTCTAGACCCTCCTGTCTTTGCCTCCTGAGCACCGGGGTCACATGTATGTATTGTGCCATCACACCCCAGTCATATACATCACGCACCAAAATCTCAAAACGTCAGAAGAGAAGATGGCTTTCTCAAGGTCATATGCTAATAAGGGCGGGGCTTGGGTGCAGGGCATGCTGGGAGCCAAGAGAGGCCAGCTAAGTTCCGCCAGCTCCAAAGAGCCCTCTTCCATATGCTGTAGCTTTTTGCCAGGCAGCTCAGTTCTGGAAAGAGCAGATAAACTGTGTTTGGTACAGAGAAAAACAAGAATGATTCATCCAAGGACAAGTACAAAATAATAAAGCCACAGGTAATGCTCTGTAAGCACAGAGGCATGCTAGGCCAGCTTCCTTCCTGAAGCACTGTTTGCCAGGCTCAGTGGATGCTGCCAGACTCTGGCCGAAGCATTCCTATAGTTTATTTATTGTTTGTTTTATGTATACATATGTGTATGTATCTATATAGGCTTATGTACACCATTTGCATGCAGGTGCCCGAGGGGGCCAGAAAAAGGCGTTGGTCTCTGGAGCTGGAGTTAGACAGTCGTGAGCTGTCTGACGTAGGTGCTGGGAACTGAACTGGGGTCCTCTGCAAGGGCAACAAGTGCTCTTGACCACTGAGCCATCTCTCTATCATTTTAAGCCCCATTATGCCCATGGATGTATGTGCTGAAATGTCTCTATTTTCTCTACTTGGCTAAAGCAAAGTTTGTATTACTGTATCCATTTTACAGATGGGTTAGGGAAACTTAAATCTGGGCTGGGCCCAGGCTGTGTGCTTCTTTGCCCATGAACACCTGCTATGCTGTAGGGCCTCACTTTTGCATTGCCGACAGTCAGCCTTGCAGAAGCCCCTCCTCATGCCAAGCCCTGGCATTTTACAATTATCAAATCTACTTTACAAACAAGAAAATGAAGGTCTAGAAAACTAAAGAACTCGGGATCCTTTAGACAGTAAGTTAAAGTATAAACAATGTTATCTCAGATCTCAGAATCCAACAGCAGCATGCATTCCTAGCAATAATTCCAGAAAGTTTACCAGAGGTGCTGAGGATGTAGGTCAGTTACCTAGCATTGCACATGCTGTGTGATAAGTCCTTAGCACTAAAGAAATTGTATGCAGTGGCACACACCAGAATCTGGGAGATCGGGGATCAGAAGTTCAAGGTCAGACTCTGCTACATAATAAAAGGGAGGCCAGCCTGAGATACATAAGATCCTATCTTAAAAAAGGATTTAAAAAATGGCAGAGGAGACTCTCCAGTCATTGTGGTTCATATCTGTCAGCCAAGCATTTAGAAATCTAAGAAATATCAGGAATTTGAGGACATTAGGGACTACATAAGTTCAAAGCCAACATAGACTACAATAACAAGATCCTGTGACAAAAATAAATAATAATAATTCATAATTGTTTCCTAAGATCTCTGCTTGCTATGGTCTACATTAGAAGTGTTCCCCACAGGCTCATGTGAGTTCACACTAGGTCACCGACTGCCTTGGATGGATGTCCTGTGTGTCATATGGGCCTTCCAGGACATATTACTTTTCTTGTTTCTTGTGGAAAGATACCTGACAAGAGGCAACAGAGAAGAACTTGTTTGGCTGGACTCGTACTCTGAAGGTCCAGATCATCGTGGTGGGGAAGGCATGGTGGCAGAATAGCTCTTACTGCGGCAGCAGGGCGCTGTGTCCACAGACAGGGAGTCCAGAGATGACGCCTGGCACTCGGCTCCCTTTCTTCTTCTTATTCATTCTTGTTCCAGGGTGCAACCCACGTTCAAGTGTGCCTTCACTCCTTAGCTCATCCTCTCTGGAAATGCCTTCACAGACACCTCCCAAGCATGTCTAAAACCTGTCCAGTTGGGAGTGAGGGTCACCTGTAGCCTGGTCTCTGCTTCCGACTCACCAAGATGTTACTAAACGTCTCTGCAAGTTCCCATCACTGAACTGCTGCAGCTACCATGCCTCTCCACTACCATGGCCTGTCCCAGATACCAGGCCTCCTAACTACCACGGTCTTCCTAGACACCATACCTATCCACTACCATTGTCTCCCCCAGACACCATGCCTTCCCACTACCCCCCCCTCACCCCGGGCCTTGCCAACATACCTCCCCCTACCAGGAACAGATTGCACCACTTGAAACCATGAACCACAATGAACCTAACCTCTCCTCCCTTAAGCTTGTCCTGTTGCCACGTCGTGTAGGAAGTAGCCATGATTACTGCTTTGATTACTAAGTGGTTAGTAGCACTTTTATGTTTTTCCTATACACACGTATACATTGTATATGCTTTTAATAAAAATAAGAGCATATAATATTTGTTTTCAACCTATCTTCCCACTCTTTCCCTTAGTAATATGCTGTCAACATTTTCCTGCTTTGATTACTTCCTACAACAGTGACTGTTTTACTCTCTTGGGTTGTGTCCCTATTAGAGAATCCCTAAGAATCCTCCTCCAGAAGTATACACATACCCAACAATAATGCATAAGATTTCAGAAATTCCCTGAGCCCTGGGCCCTGGCTGAAAGCCCTAATATTACAATACCATTTTTAATGTTTGCATGACATTTCATCATGGAAGGATGCTGAATAGGTTCTCAGGCCAGCCTTAATCAGTTCCCTCTGACTGGGTATTTAGATTATTTCCCAGTTTGCTTTTTATTGCTATAAACAACGCTGAGGTTTTTATTCCTATAGACAAATCTTTGAGTTTAGCCCTGTTTACTCCCTTGGGATCAATTTCAAGAGTATGGTCATGCTTAAGACTTTTGATAATGGTGTTTTCTTTTAATTTATTTATTTTGTTATTTTATGTATATGAGAGTTTTGTCCACCATGGTGTGTCCAGGGGCCAGGTCTGGAACTGGAAGCTGAATTCATTCTGTAAACTAGGGTGGCCTTGAAGTCACAGAGAGCTATCTGCCTCTGCCTCCCAGGTTCAAGGATTAAAGTCATGTGTTTCTACTGCCGGACACCTAAGAACTGACAGAGAGAGAGAGAGAGAGAGAGAGAGAGAGAGAGAGAGAGAGAGAGAGAGAGAGAGAGAGAGATCTAAGTACTCATTTTGTAGTAGGTTGGGAGAGCATACCATGGCACAAATGGAGAGCCAGAGACTGCTTGTGGGAGTCAATTCTCTCCTACCAGGTGTGGTAGCAAGTACCCTAACCACTGAGCCATCCCTCTGCCCCTTAAGAGCTTTCCTTGAAGATCTCTTTGTTCTGATAGAAAAGCCACCACAAGCAATTTTAAAAAGAAAAAGGTTAAAAAAATTTCAAAACACTTTTGTTGATTTTCATGTTTAGATTGTAAAAGCCCCCAGAAGCTCCCTTTCACCCATGGTGGTGCCGTGAAGTGAGGCGGCCATTCCTTCCCTCCTACATTAGACAATCAAATCAAATTTACTGGGAGGGAGAATAAAAATCTCTGAGGCCATCCTAGTTTACAGAATGAATTCAGCTTCCAGTTCCAGACCTGACCCCTGGACACACCATGGTGGACAAAACACTCATATACTTAAAATAACAAAATAAATAAATTAAAAGAAAACACCATTCAACATAAATTCTCAGCAATGACGGTTATAAGGAGAAACCTGCACATAATGGGCACTCGATAAATGTTCGTTGAACTATGTTGCAATATCAGGACACACAGCCTGGAGGGAAAGACAATGCCATGTGCCTGTGTAACTGATAAAGCTTTCATTAACTGTGGCAGTGTTAAATACAGCAGGCACTAAGGGTGTGTGTGGTGTGACCTGAATACGCCAGAACAGGGAACTCCTAATGAACTCTGAAGTCATTGGAATACAGTCATGGGCTTTCCCTGTAACAGATGTAACCTTTCCAGTTTTGTTTGACTTAGGCAAATACTGCAGTAAAAGTTCATCCTCCATGAGCCCATGAAGAGGATGTGCTGGGCAACCTAGTTTCCTGGTGGGATTTAAAAGTCATCAAGGAGCTGGCTATGGTGGGCACATTCCTAATCCCAGCTGTCAGGAGGTGACAATAGAAGGATTTCTATGAGTTTGAAGCCATCCTGGTCTACATAGCAAATTTCAAGCCAGCCAGGGCTATATAGTAGGATTTTTGTCTAAGGAAATATAAACAGAGTGGGGTGGTTTGAATGAATGTTTCCCTATACGTCTCCAGTATTTAATTACCTAGTCCCCAGTAAGTTGCTATGTGGGAAGAATTAAGGGGTGTGGCCTTGTTGGAGGAGGTGTCACTGGGGGGGGGAAGGCTTGAGGTTTCAAAGCCTCTCGCCATCCCCAGGTAGCTCTCTGCTTCCCTTTGTGGTTTGTGGCTTGAGATGGATGCTCTCAGCTGCTGCCCGTACTACTGTGTTCCCACCATGGTGGTGATGGACTCCTGTCTCTCTAGAAAAGGAATTCTCAAGCAAACTCTTTCTTCTGTAAGCTGTGTTGGTCGTGGTGTGTCATCACAGAATAGAAAAGTAAGACAATGGATGTATTAAAAGATATCAAGAAATTATCATTTGTTTAATTGGCCATGTGGCTTAAAGGGGGAGAGTCCTTGCCTTACAAAACTAAGTGCTGTCTTTGCTGTTGACCTGTCCACCCCTTTATTTGAGACAGATTCTCTCCATGTAGTATACAGACCAAGCTGTCTACAAACTCACAATAATCCACCTACTTCAGCCTCTCAAGTGCTGGGATTATAGGCATGGCCTGCTGCCCCAGGTTTACTCTTTATTACAGTCATGGAAAAGATTATATTATTTTTGTTTAATTCAGTTTAAGTGGTGTGTGTGTGTGTGTGTGTGTGTGTGTGTGTGTGTGTGTGTTCATGTACAGGCCACAGGACAAAGTCTGCTTCTTCCTCTATCACTCTTCACCTTAATTTTGGAGACAGGGTCCGTCACTGAACCAGGAGCTCACTGACTGGCTGAATTGATTGGTTAAGCAAGCCCCAGGGATGCTCCTGTCTCCGTGCTCAGGGATACTCCTGTCTTTGTGCTCAGAGCTGGGATTACAAGCATTTGCCAACTCACCTATGTGAGAAGGGAGGGAGAAAGGAAATAAAGGGAGATATTGATAGAACTATATCTGTATAGAGATAATTTATTTAGAGTTAAGATCTAACTACATAACCTAGACCAAAAAAATCAAGATCCACCTGCCTCAGCCTCCCAAGTGCTGGAATATAGACATGCCACTACCATGCCTAGACCTCTTTTTTTCTTTTAAAATTGCACACTGGAATTAATAATTGGGTAAATAAAAGTTAACATGAGCCATCTGCAAAATAAATTTTTTTTAATATTTACTTATTTATTATGTATACAGTATACAAAAGAGGGTACCAGATGTCACCATAGGTAGTTGTGAGCCACCATGTGGTTGCTGGAAATCGAACTCAGGACCTCTAGAAGAATAGTCAGTGCTCTTAGCCTCTGAGCCATCTCTCCAGCCCCTGCAAAAGGAATTTAATTAGAGACTATACTGAGGGCTTTGTGCACATACCAGCTGAGATGTATCAGCTTGTACATTATAACAAGGAAAAGAACTGATTCCCAAAAGTTGCCTTCTGATCTTTAAACACATGCTGTAGCACACACACACACACACACACACACACACACACACACACACACGTACACATGTATAGAGAATAATAATCGAAAACTAATGAGGGCAATAACTGAGAAAAACATCCGCCGTCAACTTCTGGCCATCACACACACACAGGCACACACACACACACACACACACATGTATTTATATATATATATATGTATATATATATATATATATGCACAGACACACAAATAAGAATAGAATAATACTGAAGGGGGAGCATGAGCCAAATCTAAACTGCTTTTAAGATGTATCACTCTACAATCAATAATTCAGTCACATGACTTCAGTCACCTTTACCATTACTACTCTTTTAGTAAGGTTTGTTGTTGTTTGTTTTGTTTTGTTTGTGTGTGTGTGAATGTTGTGCTTGCATGTCTGTGCACCACATGTGCAGGGCCCGTGGTGGCCAGAGAAAGTGTCAAGTCCTCTAGAGCTAATTTTGCAGCCCACTGTGAACTGTCATGTGAATGCTGGGAATTGAACCTGGGTCCTCTGGAAGAATAGCCATGCCCTTAACTGCTGAGCCATTCCTCCAGATCCTGCTATCATTGTTATTACAAGTCTGGTAGCTAATGTCAGTCTCTTAGAGTACCACGTACTATTCTAATCTAGAATGTGTTAAGTTCTAAAAAAGGATAGATTGCAAGAGAAATTTGCAAGAGCCTCCAGTATACCAAGAAGATTCTGAGTTCTGCAGTCAGAGACCAGAAGGTCACTTACCTTTCCCCAGCTGCAAAATAGGAGTCAGAGGGAGAGAGTCAAGCTCACCGAATCCCTGACAGGGCTGCATGAGACGACAAAGGGCCTGCACACTATAAGAGCAACACCGCCAGCACTTCCCTTCCTAAATAATATGGGACAGTTGAAAGCCTCTGACTATTTTTAAAGATCTCCAAGGAAGGAGACCATAGCATCCCTGGGTAGCTGGTGCCTGTGTTTAAGAACCCACTTAGATGATGTGTGAATATAGCACAGAGGCCCACATCCAAGGAGGCTGACAAGGCTGGGAGGCATGCCAAGCAGCCTGCTGGACTGCCACCATCCTGTACCTTCCCCCGCCATATATATATATATATATATATATGCATATATATATATGCATACTTAGCCATCCTTCCCCAGCCAGCCTCCAGGTCTGGAAGCTTTTCAGTCTTCTAACCACTCGAACACCTGTTGAGTGTGGTGTTCTTCAGGTATTTGCCAAAACCAGACTGGTACCATAACTGCTAAGTTGATTCATTAGTTAGTCCAAGACCTACACACAAAACTCTTTCTGCATTATCAGGGCAAATGACAGCTACAAAGCGCACAGGTCCATCTCCTCACCGGCTCACACCCTTGCAGGGGAAGGTGGGGGCAGAAAATAAATACATAATATGTCAAATGATGAACAGTGCTGTGGAGGAGCTGGAGAGATAGCTCCGTAGTTACGAACATGGGCTGTTCTTGCCAAGGACAGCAGTCATTTCCCAGCACCCATGTCAGGCATCTCAAACCAACTGTAACTCCAGCTCCAGGGGATCCAACACCTTTGACCTCTGTGGACAGTCTCACTCATGCCCACGTACATCAATAGATCCACATACACATATAACTTACAAAGAAGTTTAAGTGCTGTTCTGAGAGTGAGGAGGGCTGTTCCATACAGATGGGGTGACCTTCATGAGGAAAGAACATTCCAGAGACTGGATGGACTCAGGGAACATTTGTGTGCATTTCATTCCTCTAGGGACCCACAAGCTGCTAGGGACAAAGAGCAGACTAATGTACTCTGGGCTCAGGATAACTTAGTCTAAAGCCCTGCCTGCCACACTCTAGTTGCATGGCGATTGCCCAGCTTCCTGGACTCTCAAGAAAATGAAGTGAAGACAGTATTAACTTCATAGTACTCTGATGGAGTCTCAGTGACATGCAGTGTTGGGCATCAAAAGAAGGTCCTCCCTGAAGCCAAGAGCATTCTAGGAACTATCCATCCCTCCTACTCCTCCCTGGGGAGAGAGGGAATGAAAAGACAGAGACACAGGTGTGTGAGCCCTTCCCAAGGCTCTCACAGCATCTCTGGTGATGGGAGCGCAGGGCCACACCTGTTTGAAAAGCACACCAAGAGCAGTCAGGTCAGCCTGCTGTCTTTTTGCACAGAGGCTTCCCTGAGGTCATCCACTTCCTCCTGCCAAATGTCACTGGAAAAAAACACAGCCCTTTCCTTCATGATTCCGTAATCTTCTTAAAGTATAACCTCCTAGATTCTATAAGCCTCCAGCCTCATAAGAACATTCTCCATCCTGGTGCAAGGCTGCAGCTCACATGGGGCTCATGCCTGCCAGTTGTGTCTGCTTCTAGGTCTGGCAGAGGGCAGATGCTCAGGGATTCCACTATGAATGAAGGAATGCTGGAACTCACCAGCCTCAGAAGATAATAGGCCTTGAAATGTTAAACATCCCTGTCAGGTTATTGGAGGACTGTTAGGAACATGGAGAAATTTCTGGAGGCCACCCTCATTAAGAAAAAAGGCAGGATGAGTAGTTGCCAGGGAACCCAGGCCCACCCTTTGGGATGCCATGGTCACCAGTCACCATCCGAAGAGTCTTTTGGTTGTTTGAAGTAAGGTCTCAATGTAGCTCTGGCTGTTGCAGAACTTACTATGTAGACCAGGCTGATCTTGAACTCAGAGATCTGCCTATCTTGCCTCTTGAATGCTAAAATTAAAGGTGTATGCCACCACACCCAGATGAGAATCCGATTAATTCATTGGTTGATGTCTGTGTTCTCTGTGTGTCTGTTTGGAGGGGAGAATACACCTACAAGCATGTACATGAGTCAACCAAAGGTTAACCTGGGGTATTGTTCTTAGGGACAAGGAGTAGTTACTTTATTTTGGGGGGAGACAAGGTCTCTTCGTTGGCCTGGAGCCTGCCAATCACGCTAGTGTGACTGGCCAGTGAGTCCCACACTGCCTATCCAACCCTGGGATTACAAACTCACATCAACATGACTGCCTTTTTCACCTGGGTTCTGGAATCAAGCTCAGGTCCTTGTACTCTCATTGTAAGTACTAATGACTGACTTACCTCCCCAGCTCTCCACCATAGAATCTTCCTGGTAGTCCACTGTTGGCAAAGGTGTGAAGAAAGAAGCATGGCAGACCCGGATAGCACGCCTCAGATAGGATTACCCAACTCTAAAGCTCAGAGATCAGAGTCTTCCTGGGTCACCACACAAGCCAGCCTCAGAATCTGGTGATTCTCACATTGAAACTGAAAAGCTCTTAAAACCCACATCCAGTGAGAAAAAGGGTTTCTTCCCTGTGGAAGAGACAAGCAGCTCTTGCTTCAGGAAAAAGCCTCCTCCCTTCTCCCGACTCCTAACACCTCAGGGGGAGCATGACTCACTGATGTCCCCAGCTCTGATGGCTAGTTGCCACACATCCTCCAGTCCCCGGAGGCTGCCCCACTTCTTTCTAACCCATCCCGAAAGCCGCCCTCTCTTCTCACTTTTCCCCCAGGAGAGTTCTAGAAGGATTCTCAAGCCCATCCATCAGTTGACAAGGTAACACCTGGTCACCTTCACTCTCAGCCTTCCTAGTCTTAGAAGAGGACCTACTTAGCCTCTTCATGTGCTTCATATATTCCTTTAATCACATGTATTTCAAGGTGGTCTCAGACTTGCTGTGTAGCTATGCATGATCTTGAACTTCTGATCCTCCATGACTGCAGTGCTGGGATCTGTCCCCTGATTACAGGCAAAAGCCAGGGCCTTGTGCATGCTTTGCAAACACAAAGCTGCATCTCCCCAGTGCCTTTCCTAAACAACAAAAACCCATGTCCATCCCTGAGTTCCAATTTACAGCCAACAGCTCACTGAAGGAGCACTTGCTCAGAGGGAATGAACCCTAAGCCCTGGGTCCCTCTTGGGTAGTGGTCTCAGACCTTCCTGCCCACCCCACCATATGAGCCAGTCCTAGAATCATGGGAAAACCACTTCATTTTCCTAAGGGATAACAACTTTGATTGACTTTTAGATTAGTGTTGTGATAGATTGAACTTCCAGCCTGGGAATGTTAGCACACATAGCTCTCTAAAGAGTGACAGGGTTTGGAATGGGGTTCCCTTCCAGAAATACCTTTTCTCTAACTTTCAGCAACAGTCCCGACAGCAGAGCATGTTGTGGTGTCTTAATTGAGGCCATTTGTCAAATACATAATTAAATGTGATTAGAATATGTAGCTTTGTGTGTACTTTTTAAATATCCTTTGTCTGACCACGTGACCTGATTTGGGATTCAGGGGACAGATCCTCTAAGAGGGGAGCACTTTGTCTTCGTGTCTGGCAGCCTTTGCTGACGGATTCAATAAACAGGCTAGCATGGAGGATAGGAAAATATTTTTCGTACTATACAGACGCAAGCATTTTCTCCCCATCATCATTAACAATGATAATTGGATGGGGGGGCTTTCTGAATGTCAATTTAACCATGTCTTGCCTTGCAGCCAATGATTTTCCTCTCTCTGACAGACAAGGACAGAGACTGGCTGTGCCTGCCCCTCAGTCTCCGTGAGGCCTACTTCCTGCCCACTTTGCATCAGCTTCCCCTCATGTCTGTGTTCCAACGCTGGCCTTCTCTCAGCTTTTCAAGTTCAACATTCCCTTCTAGTCTCAAGACCTTTGCGCATGTCTTTGGTCTGTATGCTGGCTACTTCTGTGTCAATTTGACACAAGATAGAGTCATTTTGGAAGAAGGAACCCCAAATTGATAAAATGCCCCCACCAGATTGGCTTGTGGACAAGCCCGTGGTGCATTTTCTTGAATGACTGATGTGGGAGAACCCAGCTCACTGTGGGTGCCACCACTGGAATATAAGAAGATATAAGAAGGTCCTGGATGCTATAAGAAGGTAGGCTGAGCAAGCCATGGGAAGCAAGTCAGTAAGCAGTGCCCTGTGCCTCTGTCTGCATCATCAGTTCCTGCCTCCAGGTTCCTGGTGTTCGCTGGCTTGGTTGGTTTTCACTCTAGCCCTACACTGGAATGCCAAGATGTTGCTTGTTTTTCACTCTTTCCTCTTTTAGGACAGCCACCACCCAGCTCCCAGATAAACCACACATGGAGGTTTATTCTTACTTAGGAATGCCCGGCCTTACCTTTGCTTGTTTCTTGACAGCTCTCCTTAACCTAAGTTATCCCACTGGTCTGTTGCCTCTCAGCTTTTACCTTTTCTTCTGTAGCCTTTCTTGTTTCTTATCTATGGCTTGCTATGTAGCTGGGTGACTGGTCCCTGGGTCCTCCTCCTTCTCTGGCTACTTCTTCTTTCTCATCCCAGATTTCTCCTTCTATTTATCCTCTCTGCCACCTAGCCTTGCTCCCCCCCACACACTATTGGCCATGAAGTTCTTTATTAGACCATTGGGTGTTTTAGGCAGGCAAAAACACAGCTTCATAGAGTTAAACAAATGCAACATAAACAAAAGTAACAAGCCTTAAAATAATATTCCACCCTAGGTTCCTATGATAGTTTGGATGTAGTTGGCCCCATAAGCGCATAGGGATTGGCACTATGAGGAGGTGTGGCTTGGTTGGAGTAGCTATGGTCTTGTTGAAGGAAGTGTCACTATAGGGGCGGGCTTTGAGGTCTCTTTGGCTTAAACTTTGCTCAGTGTCACAGTCCACTTCTTGTTGCCTTTGGATCAAGATGCAGCCAGCATGGTGTCTGCCTGCACACTGCCATGCTCCCTGCCATGAACCTCTGAATGTCTAAGGTAAGTCGCCACTTCAATTAAATGTCTTTCTTCATAAGAGTTGACATGGGAATGGTGTCTCTTCACAGCAATAGAAATCCTAAGACAGGACCTATCTAAGAGTTTCCTGTGTTCCTACTTTGACTTCCCTTGATAATAGATGAGCTGTAAGAAGAAATAAACTGTTTCCTTCCCAGGTTGCTCTTGGCCTTTATACCTGAACCACAGTCATAGACCCCTAACTATGGCAGTCGTGAAACCCTGTTCCTGCCACACTCACAGTCGACCTCTGCTAGGTTGAGCCTATTCATTCAGACAGCAACATGGACACACTTGCTCGAGGAATTGTCCCATACCCACATGTTCTCATGGAATCACGAAAAGTTATCTATTCATGAATTCATATATACTGAGTCTCTACTATGTATGTGCAAACAGGATTCCAAAGCCTGGGAATATAAGATAACAAAGAAAGCCCTGCCCACAGAGAGGTCCATTCAAACACAAGAAGAGGCAGTAAACAAAGAAAAACACAGGTGCACAGAATGTGGAATGTGGTAGGTATCATGGATCGAAAGAGATCGGTGTCCTCTGCTGAGAAATGGACCTCAACAGGCAGAAGACAGAAGCTATCTATCTCTTGTCCTGTGCAAAAATCAACTGAAAGCAGACCAAAGACCTTCATGTAGGACCTGAAAATCTGAAAGGTCTAGGAAAAAACTACTTTAAGGTTTCACCATAGGATGGACCAGTGAAACGGCTCAGTGGATGGAGGTGCTTGCCACAAAACCCGACAACCTGAGTTCAATCCCCAGGACCTACATCATAGAAGTAGAGAACTGACTCTTGAAAACTCTCCTCTGGCCAACCCACCACCTTGATAGACACCTGCACACACACACACACACACACACACACACACACACACAAGCACATACACACACGCACACTAAATAAACTTTTTTTTTTAAAAAAAAAATCTAGGCATAGAGAAGAATGTTCTTAATAGGGCACATAGAGCATAGGGAAGGATATCAGGAATTGACAAACTGTATCATATCAAGTTTTAAAGCTTTTCCACAGCAAAGGGAACAATCAGTAGTGAAGGGGGCCTCCGTGAGCCCATGAGTCATGCCCATTCTCATCCAGTGGGAGTTAGAGCCTAGGGTCATAAATAACTAAAAAAGTTAAACAGCATGTTGGTCATAGAGACACTTGCAACCCTAGGACTTGGTTAGTTGAGGCAGAGGATCAGATGTTCAAGGTCAGCCTCAGCCAAATAGTGAGCTTAAGGCCAGCTTGGACTATATTAGATCTTGTCTCAATACTACCCCTGTAAAAATTAAACATCAAAAGAACAAGATGAGCCTGATGTGGTAGCACACACTTTCAATTCCAGCACACAAGTGACAGAGACAGGTGGATCACTCTTCAGGGCCATCCTGGTCTACATAGATACCTCCATGCCAGCCAGAGATATCCAGAGAGACCCGGTACCAACGTACAAAATAAAATAAGCAGATACTTCTTAAAGAGTACATGAAAAAATAGTCACCATTTTTAGTCAAGAGGATACAAATCAAAACTATATTGAGGTGCTGGAGAAATAACTTAGTCAGGAAAGTGGCTGACAAGTATGGAGACTTGAATTTGGATCCCCAGCACAAATATAAAATTCATGTGTAGAAAAAAAAAATTCATGTGTAGGGGCAGACATCTGTGCCCCGGTGCTGGGGGAGGCAGAGACAAGTAGATCTCCAGAGTTTACTGGCTAGGCAGCCTACTTAACCAATAGGTACTGAGCTCAATGAGAAACACTCTCCAATAATAAGGTGGAGGGGCAGAGAGATGTCTCACTGGCTAAAAGCACTTGCTCTTTTTACAGAGGAGCTGAGTTCAGTTCCTAGCACCCACGTGGTGGCTCACAACTGTCTGTAATTGGAGTTCCTGGGGATCTGATTTCCTCTTCTGGCCTCTGTGGGAGCTGAGCACCTGGTGCACAGCCATATATAAAGGCAAACACTCATACAAATAAAATAAAAATCAAATAATCAAAAGATAAAGTAGTCAGCATCAAGGAAGACACCAGATGCAGAGGTTGGAGAAATCCCTCAGCAGTTAAAAGTGCTTGTAACTCTCTTCCAGGGACCCAAGTTCCCACCTCCACACTGAGCAGCTCACTGTCTGTGAGTCTAACTCCAGAAGATCTGATGTCTTCTGTACTTCGTGGGTACATACATAACACATAATGAATCTGTGGTTGATAAAAGACATAAGATAGCATCCTTTGACTTATACACACACACACAAATGTGTACATACACAAAAAATTAAAAGATAAAAAATAATCAAAGAGAATGGGAATGTGAGGGTAAGAGCAGCCTATGAACTGCTGCTGGAAATGTAGATTAGTTTAACCTATGGATTTCAGCATTGATATTCCTCAAAACTCAAAACTAGGCTGCGGGGCTGGAGAGATGGCTGAGTGGTTAAGAGCACCGTCTGCTCTTCCAGAGGACCCGGGTTCCATTCCCAGCACCCACATGGCAGCTGACAACTGTCTGTAGTTCCAGTTCCAGGCAAACACCAAGGCAAATAAATAAAAATGTTTAAAAAAAAAAAAAACTAGGCTGCATAGAATTTCAGCAAAATCAAGATCAATGCTAACAGAAACACAATATTATTTGCCAGACTGTGGTGGCCCCCACCCTTTATCCCAGCACTTGAGAGGCAGAAGCAGGCGGGTCTCTGTGAGTTCCAGGACAGCCTGGTCTACACAGTGAGTTACACAGAGAAATCTTGTCTCAGTAAAGAAGAGGAGGAGGAAGGAGGGAAAGAGGAAGGAGGGAGGGAAGGGAGAACAGAAGCATGGCATATTTATGTTTACTGAGGCACTATATATCATCAGCATTTGTGGAGCTGGCTTACAAGCCTATCAACACTAATGGATTAAGAAGACACAGTATGTGCACACAATGAAATACTGTAAGTCAGCCACAGAGAACACGATCATGTGATTATAGGAAAATAGAATAAGGTAGGGGTGGAGAAGTTGTGTTAAGTACACAAAAAAAAAAAAAAAAAATCCAGATTCAGAAAGGAAAGTTCTACTCATTCTCTCTGCCATGTGGAAACATTTAAAAAGCCAGCCTGAGAGTGGAATAGAGATTTGTATGTTTTAGGAAGAATTCGAGGACATGGGAAAGATGTTAAATTTGTTATGTGAGAGCTATATACATGTGTTGAATCCCATTAATATGTATGATTAGTACATGTTTTTTTTTTTTTTTTTTTTAAAGCCAATGAGAAAAATAAATCTGGTCCAGGGGATGGTATGGTGTCAAAAGTGATGGGGGAGTGAGTGTTAAAAGCACAGGCCACCGAGGCAGCCTGGTACCTGAATCTACCCTCTGACCTACACGTGCACTAGCACACACACATGCCCACACTCTCACACACAAAGATTTAAAAACTATCTCTTCAGTGAAAGTGCAGGAGAAGAGTGCAGCAGTCCATTCCCGGTGTGTGGAAGTGGACTAGCTGTGGAGGAAAGCTTATTTACAGACCCAGTTGTAAACCAAGGCTTGTGTGGAAGAGAGTGGGCACTTCTGTTGGCCACAGCCTATTCCCAGAGCCAAATTCTCTGTTGGCTTCACCGGAGCTAGCCTGGGGCAAGCGAGCAGAGCAGAGCCAAGCATCATGAGACAATTATGATAGAAGGCCATGGAGCCCAGGTTGGCTGAAGAAGAAAGTGAGGCTCTGAGTGAGAGCAGGAGCATGAACAGTGGTGAGGAGCCAGCAGAACGAAGGTCCCAGGAAATTGCTAGAATGGAGTCTGAGGGCAACACAGGAAGGAAGATATAATAGTGGTGTGAGCACGGTACCTTCAGAGATGCCATGACTGGCTAAGGTGGAGTGGATGGATAGGTTATGAGGAGACCATCGCATGGAGGGACCCAGAAACCAGAGACTAGGTGATGGGTGGACACCCGTGTGAGCCTTACCCTGATCCTGGCAATGGCAAGAGTTGAGAAAGGAGGGGGCCAGTGACCAAAGTGTCAATAAACACCTTAGCAAGAGGTCGGCCAAGAGACACTGCAGTTTTATTTTCCTTTATAGGATTGCTTGATTAGGCTCTCTGTGCCTTTAAGGGCGGGCTATGTACACTGGCGTTACTGCTAACCTCAGCATCTAGATCAGGACCTGATGCCTCATTGAGTGACTCACATGAGTGAAGAGAGAGTGAGTGAGCAAGTGAGCGAGTGAGCGAGTAAACAGACGCTTTTGGAGGGAGAGAAGTGAGAGAGACAGAAAGCCAATAATCTGCTCCTCCCCGAAGTCCTAAACTTCAGAAATGATAGTGGACAGTCGTTCAGCCAATGCCAAAGTTCAGCATCTCCAAAGCGCAAGGCCCTGTGGCCCCTGCTTTGAAAAGGAGTGAGTTATGAATGCAGCCTAGAGATTTCAGAAAGTAGGAAGGCTTGTGAATAAGCAAGAATATCATGGAGACAGCAGCAGGGGTAGATAGAAATATGAGAAAAATGCTCCTGGAGTCGGGCTGCCTGGTGGGAGGGGCTGAGCACATAGATAGTGCCTGGAGGGTGAGGGAGGACACGAACAGCGAAGCGAAGTCAGGCAAAGAAGAGCCTGCGCAAATGTGCAGAGAGCGAGTCAGCTAAACCGGACCCTGAAGTCAGGCTGGAGAGATGGTTACAGAAGTCCGGAGTGCAGCTCATAGCCGCGTGTCACAGAAGCAGGGGCTATCACAGGCAAACGCCTAGTAAATCCGACACGGAGAGCACACTAAGAGGAGGAAAGTGTGTAAGCTGGCCGTTATCAAATCTGAAGCGTGTGCTTCTAACAGACCAAGGGAGTGAACCCACTGCCGTGGTTTAGAATCCCAACACTTGGGAGATGAGAGTCGGAAGATTGCAGTTCACAAATAAGATTGTTTACATAGTGGGTTGGAGGCCAGCCTGGGCTACGTGAAGTACTGTCTTGAAAAAAAGAAAGAAAGATGGACACACAATTATGTAATCATTCATCTGATAGCAGACGGGCATCCAGAATATGTGGGAAATACAGGACATCAACAGAAAGACAAAACACCTGATTTTAAAAGGAATCGAGTTAGGCCTAAGAGATGGCCCAGCGGGTGCTCACTGTGCAATCCGGAGGGGCCTGGGACTCGGGTCATTAGCCGATGTGCAGCCTGCATCGCTAATCTCCACACTCGTGTGAGGCGATGGCAGACAGAGGTCAGAAGTTCAAAGACAAGCCTGAAGTACATGGTACAGACACAGAGCGCCTGCTTTAGAATCGGGATGTAAGGGTGAGAACCACCCCCCAGAAGGTTCTCTGACCTTCACGTGTGTGTCGTGACACACGTACACATAAATAAATAAATAAATAGATAGATAGATAGATAGATAGATAGATAGATAGATAGATAGATAGAAAATATATGCTAAATTAAACGGGCCAAGTGCAGCTGGGTTGGTACTCACTTGTATTGTTTTGGGGTTGTTTGGTTGGTTGATTTGGTTTGATTTTTTTAGTTTGTTTTTTGGAGACAGGGTTTCTCTGCATAGCCCTGACTGTGTCTAGGAACTTACTCTGTAGGACAAACAGGTTGACCTCGAATGCCTATCTCTACCTCCTACATTTGGGGATTAAAGACATGTTGAACCATAGCCTGGCTGGTACACATTTGTAATCCTAACACTTTGAAGGCAGAACCAAGAAGATTGTGAATTTGAAGCCAGCCTGAGTCACAAAGCAAGTTCAAAGCTAGTCTGGGCTGATTTATAAATAAATAAGTAAAGCAAAGGGTTTAAACAGATATTCCCCCCAAAGATGCACTGATGACCAATGAAAACAGAAGATATCTGGGAAGAAATGCCTGATGTCAATAGTCACTAGGGACTGTAAGTGTAAACCATTTCATACAAAAATGGCTATAATTTAAAAAAAAAAAAAAAGACAGACATTAACAAGTGTCGGAGAGGATATGGAGAAACCAGAATATTTTTACATCATGAATGGCAATGTAAGCTAATGTCTCTCAAAAGGCTAAGCATGGAGTTCTCATGTCACCGCACAAGCCATTCCTAATACAGACCCAAGAGAATTGAAAACATAGATTCATGCCAGTACTGTAATCCCAGTGTTTAGTAGACTGAGGCCGAGCTCTGCAGCTAAACCTCCTTTCAAAAGAAGAGGAG
This sequence comes from Sigmodon hispidus, assembly GCA_004025045.1. Lineage (NCBI taxonomy): Eukaryota > Metazoa > Chordata > Mammalia > Rodentia > Cricetidae > Sigmodon > Sigmodon hispidus. The sequence continues at coordinate 68,257 of PVIH01003658.1, forward strand.
GGAGGCGGGGGAGGGGCAGCTGTTGTCATGCAAAACTGGCAACTGAGTTTGACCCCAGAAAGCATATAAAAGGAGAGACCCTCCTCCACAAAAGTCCTCCGGCCTCCACATGCACACGGAGTCACATATGCCCAGGCACACCATTAAAAAGAAGAAAACACATCCATACAAAAATTTACACATAGATCTTTTTTTTTTAACTTTATTTATTTATTTATTTATTTGCCTTGGTGTTTGCCTGGAACTGGAACTACAGACAGTTGTTAGCTGCCATGTGGGTGCTGGGAATCGAACCCGGGTCCTCTGGAAGAGCAGACAGTGCTCTTAACCGCTGAGCCATCTCTCCAGCCCCCACATAGATCTTAATAGCAGTGTAAATTATAATAGCCCAAAACTGCATACAACTGTTCTTCAAATGAACAAGCAAGGTGTGGTACACCCATTCAACAGCATGCTTGTTACTAAGCAATAAGAAAGAACTGGCCCATGCTGTCACATGAATAAACCAGGAAAGCATTCTGTTACACAAAAGAATCCAAAGGATCACATATCCCTTGATCCTTCAAAAAGTCCAGAATAAGGAAGAGCATCATAGACTAGAACATTGGCAGTTGGCAAAGCTGTGAACAGGGAGGAATGAGGTATGGTGATATGTTACATATTTAATAAAACCTGAAACCTGTGAGATTAACATACAGTCAAAACCTAGGCAGACATCTTAAGGAGTTCTTCAGCTTTGAGTACAAGGCCAAACACCTGGGTTTCAGTGGCACACACCTTTAATCCCAGCACAGGGAAAGCCAGGAGTGGTGACCTATGCCCTTAATTCCATAACTACGGAGACAGAACTTTCTCTGTTTCTGTGAGTTCAAGGCTAGCTAGCCATGAAAAAGAGTAGTTCCTGCCCTTAATCCTAACCTGGATGGGATACAGCTGACAAGAAGGGTATTTAAGGCCTTGTAGGAAACCAGCAAAGGCAGAAGCAACCAGGAACGAGGTTGAGAAAGTTGGAAGACAGCTGGGTGAGATTTGACTGTGGTGTTTCCTCTCTCTGATATTTCAGCCTTTCCCCCTACTTGGCTCTGAATCTTTTTTCTTACAATCCAAATTCCTGCAACATTGAGGAGAGTCTGGTAGCAGGTAGCAGGTATAACTCTGTAAAGATATTAAACACCATTGAGTTGTACATATAAAAGTGTGTTCATATTAATGTGCATTGGTGTGCTGCCTGCATGTATGTCTGTGTGGATGTAAGATCTCCTGGCACTGCAGTTACAGCCAGTTGTGATCTGCCATGTGGGTGCTGAGAATTAAACCAGGGCCCTCTTGAAGAGCAGCCAGTGCTCTTAACTGCTGAGCCATTTCTCCAGCCCTGAAAGGGTGGATCTAATGGTATATGAATTATATTTCAATCTGTGTGTGGGGGGTAGTACAGGTTTGTGTGGGTGTGTGGGTATAGCATGGTATGTGTGTGGTGTATGATGAGGTATGTGGATATGATAATGGGTGTAAGTGTTGGGGGTGTGGTCTGATATGTGTGAGTGTACATGAGTGGGCACACATGTGCGTGTGCAGGTGTGCAAGCCAGGTCTCCAGCATCTTCCACTGTTGCTCTCTGCAGTAGTCCATGCCGCCTGCTTCACTTCAGCCAGGCTGGAATCAGTGAGCTCTTCAGATCGCTGGCCCCTTACCCAGAGTTACAGGTGCATGCAACCACATCAAGCTTTTTATAACTGGATGCTGTGGATTTGAACTCAGGTCCTGAAATGTTCTTACCCACCGAGTCACCGCCCCAGCCTCTTATATCTCAAATTTAAAAAGTCCTTGGGGGTCACTGTGAGATGCTGAGGGTTGAGAATTAAATCCTTAAGACAATGGGAGTTTCCTACCAATCATGATGGTGAAATGAGTACCAGATGCCTGGGATGCCATCACACAGAGGCTGTCACTTTGGTTCCATACACGTTTGCTTGTGTTTGTGACCAGACTTTATTTTATTTACAATTTGGTATATGGCTGGGTTTTTTTCCCTCTCTTTTACCACAAACTTATTCTGAAACATCATTTAAAAATAACTTTCTCATCTAATTATAGTAATGATTTATTGTAGAAAATTTGGAAAATATAAGAAATTACAAAGAAAGAAGAAAATTAAAATCATCCATAATCCCACTAGCTGGAAGTAACCACTGTGAGCATCTTCACACCATAGCTTTTGCCTTTCTTGCAAGCGAGAGCCCTTTTTAGTAGCTGTACAACAGGCACATGACATCAAATTACTTCTATTATAATGTAGTTAGGTGATTTCTAATTTCTTCTTATGTAAATAATGATGTAATAAATAAGCTTTTATAAAAGCATGAACCATTTTCATAGATGGGTTATTTCCTTAGCTTCTCAGAAATGAAGCTATTGGGTCAAAGATGGGATATATTTAAGTTCTTAGTATGATGCCTAAATTGTATTCTAAAAGGGTCTGACAAGTCAAACCTCTGCTGACCACTCAGCAGCATCCTCCCCAGCACTGAGAGCTACACTCCTTAAGACTCATCCTTATTTTTATTTTGATTCTTTTCTGGTTACTTATTTCTTTTCATTTTGATTTTGGAGATAAGGTCTCATTATGCAGATAAGACTGGACTACAACTTGTGACAAAGCTCCTGCCTCAGTCCTGAGTGCTGGGGTTACGGTAGTGTGGCCTCCATGCCTGATTTTATTTCCCCTCTAAAAGAGGTTTCATAAGCAAGGGAGGGAGAGTCTGAGTTTCACAGGGGAAAGGGGAAAGATGATGATGTGTTTGTGAAGGAGAGGCCAGCACCAGGCAATGTTTAATTGAAATTAAACAGACATTTTGTGTGTGTGTGTGTGTGTGTGTGTGTGTGTGTGTGTGTGTGAGAGAGAGAGAGAGAGAGAGAGAGAGAGAGAGAGAGAGAGAGAGAGAGAGAGAGAGGAAATCCACTTGCCTCTGCCTCCTCAGTATTAGAATTGAAAGTGGACACCACTACACTTGGCTCAGACGTTTCTAAGGAAAAATGGAGTTTCAACCGAAGCAACCAGGGAGGGAACAAGGGGGAAGTGTGGGTGTTGCCTCTGAAGGTATTCAGGGCATAGAGTAGATCAGGCTAAAGAAAGCAAGATGCTCTGTTTGCAGCCTGTCACTTCAGGTGCCTGGGGAAGTCCAGGAGGAGGCTGGACGTGCTGGTTAGAGCAGGAGTCTCAGGCTGAAGCATGAAAGAGAAGGAAATGGGTATGGTCATGAGGAGATCCTGGGGTAGGGGGTGGAAAAGACTCTGGGAGAGACGTGTCCACACCCTCATGGCAGAAAGAATACAGAGAGAGCAGCCAGGGATGAACAGACCCTAACTTCCCAGCCAAGGCTGGAGAGATGACTCAGCCTTGCTCTTACACAGGACATGGGCTCAGTTCCCAGCACCCACATAGTGCCTCACGCCCATCACAGCTCCAGGTCCAGGGTTCTGACGCCTGAAGGGCCAGGCAAACATGGTGCCAGCAGGTTCTGGCCTTCCTCCTTCCCTCCTTTGCTAAACGGTTAGAGCACATTCCTAAAGCTGGCCCAAGGTCCGTTCCCTTATTTGGCCACTACTGACTCATTCCTGAGACAAAAGCCCAAGGTCCAGCAATCAAAATTCATTATTTGGCTATCCTGGCTAACCTTTTCAACAGGAACTTACCAATTCACCCAGACTCTCCTTTAGCCTTAAAAAATCACTTCTGCTGCCTTCTGTCTGCCTTTGTCCAATCCAGTGAAAGCTCCCCCCCTTATCCCTCCAGGGTAATAAATCTTGTTCGTGCCCAGAATTTAGTGTCCAGGTGTGTTTTGAGCTGACTCTGAGGGGCCCCGGGTGCCTTCTTCTGACCTCTGAGAACACCAGGCATGCACACTAGGTCCAGATATACATGAAAACAAAACAATCATACCCATGAAATGAAATAAATAAATATTTTAAAGGATTTAAGGAAAAACAGAAAATAAAAATAGGGTGTGAGCAGAAGTCCAGGGCTTCCAGAAGTCTAGAAGGCAAAAGCCAGGCCAGCGGGAGCAGGACCCCAGGGAGGGTCCTGGGTGGGAACCCTAGACCACAGATGGGAAGGGAGCTAAGTGGAGGCTGGGAGGAGAGGGCTCCATCTCATCTCCAGGACACTCCCTTACAGTTTTTCTCTTGCTTTCATCATGGCATGAGCTGCTCTAAATTCTGTTCCCTGCTTACCTGAGCCCACCTTCATTCAGAAGCAAAACCCTGATGAAGAGGCTGGGGCCTACCCTGGAACAGGTACCATGAGCAGGGGAGGCACTTTAAATCCATTAGTGCCTAGGTGTCAGTCTGCACCATGGTGTCACGTGACTGCGGTAAGCGACAAGCAGGAAAATGCTCAAACAGTGTTTTGCCTTGTTGCAGTTTAAAAGACTCTGTGGTGGGGCTGCTGAGGAGGCTAACCAGGAAAAACACTTGCAGTCCAAGCCTAGCAACCTGAGTTCAATTCCCCGAGTGCTCACAAAAGAAGAAGAGAAAAACTGACTTCACAAGATGTGCTCTGACTTCCACATGCTCACTGTGGCATCCAGACACACACACATTCTTAAACATCTTTTAATGACTGTCTTGTATTTGAGGCTTCAATTCCTGCCTTTGTTGTGTCTGTGTATGTGATATCAAAGTAGGCAGGAGCCGAAGGTCCCCCCTACAGTTTCCTTGCCATATCTTCTCATGGTGAGTAAACAGCTGCTTAGGCTACTGGCCGCAGATTGGTTTAGGAATGTCACTGATTTATGAATTGCAAAAAGGCAGAAATGAATGACCTACACATTTTCTAGAGCTTATATTATTCTTCTGTCATTGTGACCAAATTGCCTGGAACAGTCAGATTTAGGGAAAAAAGATTGAGTGTGGCTCTCGGATTCCAATGGGTCTGCCCATGGCCATGTGTCCCCATGTGCTTGAGTGCGAGGTGGTGATGACAGAGTGCTATTCACTTCATGATCAACCAGCCAACCAGGAAGCAGAGAGAGGTACAGGCAGGAACCAGGGGTGATGTTCCCACAAAGAACCTGCTCACGGTGACCTGCTTCCTCCAGGTAGACCTCACGCTCCCGAAACAGCCACCTGAGCCTGTGGGACCCACACCATTTCGTCCCTGTCAAGGTTCACTCCTCCAAAATCAGACTCCAGCCCTCTGAAGATCATCCTCAGAAGCTCCATCCATGCTGGTAAAGGACACCAGGGACCCCTCCCCCAACAGAACACAGCTCACAAGCTTTGAGTTTGGGCCTTTGCCACATGCCCAGGAGTTCCTGCCTCCCCACCCCCTGTCTCCATCTGCTCTGTCCATCTGGCCATTTGGAGTCCAGCAATAGACCAATCACCAGTGCAATATTTCCCCAGCTCAATACCAGGCTGCTGCACACAGTAGGTACTCTGTAGATAGCTATTGAATAACTAAATGTTCTTCACGTTAGCTGTGAAGAAACTAACTTTTGTTCCTCCTCAACCTCAAGGATGGGATGACATACACAATGTCTAACGTTAGCCCTGGTGGGTGTTGGAGGACTTGAAGATGTGGTTTTCAGCAGCCAGGCATGGGGGTGTACACGTGTACACCTGTACCGGGAGAAGCCGGAGGAGCAGGGTTAAGGTCGTTCTCAGCTACACAGTGAGTTTGACTGAGACCTAATACTGCCTCAAACAAGTGATTGGCTGGGCTGTGGTGATAGTTCAGTGTTTGCCTTGTAAGGATAAGGACCTTACATTCAATCCCCTAGAACCCACGTGATTCATTTTTGGTTTTGTTTTTTAAACCAGATGTTGCAGAGGAAAAAAAACTAGAGATTCTCTGCAACTTGCTGGCCAGTCATACTAGCCTGTTAGGGGAGCCTCGAGCTGATGAGAGTTTATCTGAAACCCTCCCAGCCTCCACCCAAAAAACACCAAGGGAAACAGCACCTGAAACAACAGAGAGGCTTCCATCTGGCCTTCATAAGCATGCCCACATGTGTGCCCACATGCACACACACAGACATGCACACACATAAGTGCACGTACATGTACTTACACAAACATAAAATTTTTATATAATAACAACGTTTTCTGACATGAGAAATGTTTAAAATGAGATTTAAAACTGTGTCCTTTAACTCCAGTTCATGGCCTACCATCCCTGAACATTAGGGTATACATCATCATCCAGGGTAGGCTCCCAGACCAGGACAGCCTTCCAGGCTGATGCAGATAAGCAGTCTGTTCTGGCTCCCATTAGCAGACCTTGGGAACTGAGAATGCCTGTCTTTACATCAGAGCTTTCCAACTTCATTCTGGTGTTTCTCAGAGTGACAATTGCCCTTAAAGAAGGCAGAGTTGGGTGTGGGGATGTGCTCCTGGAATCCTAGCATTTTGGGAGGTAAAGGCAGTTCAAGGTCAGCCTCTGCTACTTAGTGAGTTCCAGGCTAGCCTGGGCTACATGAAGGTCTATCAAAAACAACAACAACAACAATAACAAAAAGTCAGAGCACTAAAGACACTTCATTCTACTTTCTCTTGACTGTTGAACTTATTTTCTGATGTTTACCTTCCTGTGTCTAAAGACAGGCCTAGCCCTGTCTACTCTTGTCAGACACCAATGACATATACCTTTCTCTACTCAATATGGTTGGTTATGCCTCTTGCTTAAATTAACAGTTAACATTTTCCAAGGTGGCACTCTCCCTCACTCCCTGACTGGACTCTCCACACCAGGGCCTGATGCATTCAAGGCAAGAACTCTGCTAGCCCCAGCTCCAGCCTTGAACACTTCTTTGTTGTAACTGAAGTTAACCATGAGGTGTGTTGGACTGTTGTTATTTTTTTTTTTAAGATTTATTTTCTTTGTAACTTTGCATATAAGTGTGTGAGTTTGTATACCTGTGGCTATAGGTACCCACAAAGGCCAGAAGAGAGCTCTAGACTCCCTGGCACTGGGGTTACAGGTGGTTGTGAGTCACCTGATGGGGGGCTGGGCACAGAACTCCAGTCCCCTGCAAAAGCAGTCCATCCCTCTTAACCTCGGAGCAGGCTTCTCTGCCCCCTGGGCTGGTGGTGGTGGTGACGGGCTTGGTTTTGTTGTGGGTTATCAAATTCCAGGTGTCAAACAATTGTCTTGGACTTTTCAAGAGCCTCAGTATTTCCACCCATCAAGGAATTTGGGTCATTCACCCAACCTATTTTTTCTCAGAGATCTCCTAGCTCTCACTATCCCACATCCAAAAACGGTCTTTTTCAATTTGCCTGCTTTGGATCTCTCGTCACCCTCTTTCTTGATTTATTCCAAGAGAAGAGACAAGTCTTTTGAGAAACTGCATGTCTAAAATTCCTTCTGTTTCCTCAAAGTGCTTTCTTGAGACAACAGAAGGATGGGTTGGGATATGGGGGTAGTTCAAGGTTAGTCTTTTCGCCACTTTGTGAGTTCCAGGCCTTCTTCTTGGGGTTCTGGGGCTTCACACCACTTTCCTAGATGCTTTTGTGAAGCAGTCTGGGGCCATTCTGATAGCTGATCTTTTAGGGGGAAATTCAGTATTTTATTTGGGGAAGCTTCAGTTCTGAAACTTCACAATGGCCTTGTGGCATCTCTTCTCTATCATTGGGACTCAAAGGGCTCTTTAGTTCTGGGGAAAGTTTCTGTATTACTTATTCAATTTATTCTCAACTCTTTGCCTCTCTTCTCCCTACTGAAATAAAGTACAGTAATAAGACATACTATTTTAGAATGAGTGGCCGGGAGAAGTCTTTCTGATGAAATGATACCTGAGCAGAAAGGGATGGAGAGATAGATAGATAGATAGATAGATAGATAGATAGATAGATGGATGGATGATATCTTCTCAACTTGGAAGAAAAATAATTTTCTTTTGTTCCTTGAATGGTATTTTTTTCTTTTTGTCCATTTTTTTTTTTTATTTAAGACAAATTCTCATCTCCTGTACTCCAGGCTGGTCTCAATTCCATCTGTAGTGAAAGATGACCTACCTTAAGGTCCTCCTGCCTCCAGTTCCCCAGCTTCTCTTGTCAGACCTGATGCTGGGGAGCAAACTCAGAGCTTTAGGCTGCTAGACGGCACTCCACCTCTGGGATCCTTCCTAGCCCTCTCTGCCCATGGCTTTCAGTCTCTTCCTTAACACAGAGCTTCTCCACATAGCTGGTGAGTCCCAGCTGAGCTGTCTAGGAGAGGGCACTCCTAGAAGGGGGGGCGCTCTTGGGTCTGGCGGAAGTGGTGACATCTCACTGCTCAAAGTTGATGCTATTGGAAGGTGTGTTGGCTTTTTCACTGAAGAATATCATCCTCAGGGTTTGCTGGTATTTCCTCACAGAAGCTTCTAGTCTCCTGCAAGGGAGCAGAGGGAAGTCTGGTGGAAGGAGATACCCCAATGCGTGCATTCATTTATACATTCAGACTTTGGTTCAGTTGCTGGAAGTCCCCAGGCCCTTCTAAGATCCAGTTAAGGCAGACTTGTTGCATCTAGTGTGCAGATTGCATTTCCGGTTTGCAGTTTCTTTCTTTCTATACTTCCCACCCCCAACAACCGGGCCCAGGGTGAGTGTGGAGGGCAGGAGGGCTCAGGGGCTCTGGGTGCTTCCTACAAAGCCGGCAACCTAGACTGGATTTCCTTAACCGGAGAGGTGGAGAGATGATTGACCTCTACAGCCTGGGGCACCTACTCAGAGCCCCATTTACAGCAAAGGAAAAAAAAAATCAAAAAAGGTTAAGGAAACCAGAAACACCCTTTACACATATACACACACACCACACATCACCACACACATCACACATACACACACACACCCCACATACATACCACACACACCACAAACAAACAAATCACACATACACACTCACCATACATACATCATACATACACATACAACACACACATATGCCACACACATCACATACACACCACACACCACAAAAATACCACCACACACATACCACCACACACACATCACATATACACAACACACACACACCACACACACATATACACACTACCATACACCTCTACTACATACATCACACACACCACATACCACACACACATTACAAATACACAGCACACACTATACACACATACATCACACATACACACATAACAGACACACCACCATACACACACAACATACACACAAACCACACACATCACACACATACTACACACATACACACATGCTTACAAGCACATTGGCAAATTTAAGATTTAAAAAAAACAAACCAACACCTTTTTTTTAATTTTTGCCCTAATTGGTAGGATTTGAGGCCCTCTGCCTCCCATTAGACCTCCTGGAGTTTGCTGTCCTTCCTAGAAAAGACCTGAGGCTGGAGCAGGGATTCCCTCTTGGGCTTCCCAGACCAATGCTTCTCTGGGGCAGTCTGACCCCATGTCCTTTCTGGAGAAGAACAACACAATGAACTGGCTACAGTTCCTCAGCAAGACCCACAGTATTCAGAGCAAACTAGACAGAGAACATTCTTTAAGGACAGAGTCAAAACAACCAATCCACCTTTAAATGAACCTTAAGCAGATTACCAATTAACACCCAAATGTATTTAAGCAGAAATAAGTTTAATTGTCTAATTAATTTTTCACCAATTAAGTCCATTTTTTTTCATGTTGCATTTTTACATTGCTCTGGTAGTGAAAGTAATTGGATCCCTTTATAAGCATTTTCCACTTCCTGGTTTCCTAAGTAGTTCAATGCCTCTGTCTATAGAAGACATAAATCGCCCCAAAATGGCCACATTGCAACTTACCACGTTTATAAAGTGATCCTGTTTGGAGGGTGAGGAATTGAGGAGAGTCAGGCAAGATGTGAGGATGTGGATGATCCGGAAGAAAAGGCACCCGTGAGGAAACCTGAAACGATCCCCAGGGAGCCCTGGCACCTGGCATTGGCAGCCTTGGGAGGTCCCCTGTCACTGAGTGGAAGCCGGACCTAACGACTCTTCCAACAACAGAACACTGAAAAACTGATGGACTGTTGCTTAGAAGAATAAATGATGCAAAGATTGTGAGGGGTTATGTTTGTTTTACTTTTGTTGCTGTTGTTTTTGAGACAGGGTTTCTCTGTGCTTCCTGGCAGTCCTGGCACTCACTCTCAGGACCAGGCTGACCTCCGCTGCCTCCCAGCTACTGGGATTAAAGGTGTGCGCTGCTGCCAAAGCAGCCGTTTTTAATGTTCTTTCCACCGCTCTCACTGTCTCAATTTTCTTCCTTCCACCCCCCACATTGTATGGGGGGGTATTAGTATGGAGGTCAGAGGTCAGCCTAAGATGTGTCTCTTCCCTCAGGCATTACACACCTTGCTTTTGGAGGCAGGGTCTCTCGCTGGCACTGGTACTCAATAATTAGACTAGGTTGTCTGGTCAGTGAGCCCTCACCCATCTCAGTCTCTCCTGTGCTGGGGTTATAACACACCACTACACTCCGCTTTTTGTAGCTCAGCCCCTTCACTTCTTTTAATTATCCATTTCTTGTGCTGTAAAATGGGCATTTTGAGCACATACACCCAGAAGGGTTGTTGTAGGGTTCAAGGAAAAGGATCCTGAGACCATTGTATCTATAGCATTTCATTTCTTTCACATCTCAAATAAAAGAATGCATTCCCATGAACTGATCCTGCACACAGGGACATCGTGCCAGTATTATTAAAGCCAACTTATTTTATGATTTATTAGAACATTGTTTAACTCAACATCAATCTTGGATCAACCTTAAATAAACCATATGTCCTTAAGAACTCATGGGTTTTAATTAGTCTCTTAATTAGCATGTGAGAAGTTTGCAAGCCTGTTCGCTTTGCCATCCAAATCCGAAGAGCAAGTGCTGTATGATTCTCACACGGGGAGCCGGGGATGAGTTCATAGACCGATGATGTAATGACTTGCAGACAACTTGTATTAGTTATCCCCCCTCCCACCTACTCTACTAGCCTGATTCCCCCAAGCCCTGTTCCCCCCCCTCCCGAGTCCCCCCTTTCCAACCTTTCATCCCCACATTCTCTAACCAAGACCTTCCGGTCTCAGTCAGTAACCTTTCTTTCCTCCCTCCCATCCCCCTGCCAAGTCAGGCCAAGTGCATCCTTCAAATTCACTCATCATTTCAGTATCCATTGACAGTGCCTCTAAGAAGCTAGCTCTGCACAGAGATGTCTGAGTTAATCAGATCCATAGGCCTCTAACAGACTGCTTCCTTCAGCCTCAGAAAATTCAGAATAAGGTCAGGCGGTGGTGGTGCATGCCCTTAGTCCCAGCACTTGGGAGGCAGAGGTAAGTGGATCTCCGTGAGTTGGAGTATAGCTGGTCTACAGAGAGAGTTTCAGGACAGGTCGAAAGCCACACAGAGAAATATTCTGTTTCAAAAACAAGCAACAACAAAAATCAGCAGAGCAGGATAAATTGTGAAAAGTAGGCCACCTTTGTCTAAATCTCAATTTTTTATCCTCCAAGTACTGTGTGATCTTGGAAAAGTTAGTTCACCTCTCTGTGCTTCCCTTTTCTTACTTGAAAAAGTAGGTGAGTCCCTGCCTTGTAGATATTGTGACAGTTAAGATTTTTAAAGACTTATTTGCTTATGTATATGGGAGTTTTGTCTGTATGTACATCTGCACACCAGAAGAAGGCATCAGATTCCATTATAGACAGTTGTGAACTGCCATATGAGTACCATGGGAATTGAACTCAGGACTTCTGAAGAGCAGCCAGTGCGTTTAACTGCTGAGCCAGCTCTCCTGCCCCAGTTCAAATGGTTTTAAATAGTGTCTGAAGACCCCAAATTTCAGTGTGTAATTTACTGTGTCTAACCCCATCTTTCCCTGGCCTTCCCAACCCATGCAACCAATGGTGGCTAAAAAAAAAGCAGACCAACACAAACTCCTAAAGTGTTAGGGGGGGTTATGCCTTTTTTCTTATAACTCAGTTCTTTATCATGACCCTTGTGGTTGACAATGCTGTGTCAATGGGTTAAAGGGTAGGTAGGCCTGCAGGCTGAGGCCTTGCTGGCCTCCCAGGAGCTCCTTGTTTTCCTAAGGAACCATTAGAAGGTATCATTCCCCTGATAAATACTACCAGTCTATGCTTGGCATGACCCATCCATCTCCCCATCTCTCTCCATATCCCTACATCCCTCGCTCCCCATATTCTAGCTCTGGTCCACCTCTTTGGCTGTCTGCTCATCCTTTCTCTTCATAGTCCTGATTTTCTAAACATTTTACCATCCTCCAAATATGTTGCTTTGAGTCTAACCCTACAGCTTTAAGTGATGACCAGTGAAGGGGGCCAGGCTGGTTTAACAAATCCTGGGCATAGTTCAAGATGGTGACAAGCTGTGAATAATGGCTATTGAAACAGACAGTGCTGAGAGTTGACCTTGACAATTGGCTGTGGTAGCCCCTGCCGTAACATAGGTAGTTGTCACATGGTTGTTATCAAGAAAGATCTGAGTACTGGAAAGATAGATCTGTTTTTAGAGCACTGGTTTCTCTTCCAGAGAACCTGGGTTCAGTTCCCAGCACCCACATGGAGGCTCACAACCATCTGTAACTCTAGTTACAGGGGATCTGATGTAAGTAAGCATGCTGAAATTGACCTGTCAGCACAGACATCCTTAATAGAAGACCCAACAGTCTATCTGCTGTGCTCAATTACAACACAAAACCTTAGCCTGGTATGGTGGCTCATACTTTTAATCCCAGCACTCAGGAGACAGAAGCAGGCAGAGCTCTGAGTTCAAGGCCAGCGTGGTCTACAGAACTAGTTCCAGGATGGCCAGAGCTACACTGAGAAACCTTGTCTCAAAAAAGGGGGGGGGGGGAATAAATGTCTAAGATTAGGTGTTCAGGAGATGATGGCTTATCCTCAAGCTTAGTAATGTGCTGCCATTAAAAATCGTCTCCTTAGAAATTTGCTGTTGATGCTTTCTAGCATTCTCAATATGCACCCGGGGTTGGGGGGAGCAGGTTTCAAAACAGTACTATGCACAGAACGATCCTGTTTTGGGATAAAAATATAAATGTTTATGTATGCAGAGAAAGATCTGGAAGGACCCAGCGCCTGTTTCTGGGTGGGTGGAATTTGCTTGTTTCTTTCCCTTCCTTGTACTTTATATGTATTTCGTGATTTTTCTATAATGAGTATAAATTACTTTTGTAGTAAGAAAAAATTGTAACTACCAAAAATTGTTTTTCTGATTGTAATGCATTGTCGTTGTAGAAAATTCGCAAAGCCTCAAAAGTATAAAAAACAAAAAAATAAGATAATTATGCATCTCATTCTACCTAGAGAGTCTACTAACATTTTGGTAAAGTTCTTTCTAGCGTCTTCTCTAATGCATGCATGAATTTTTAAAATCCTGGAGATCAAATTGAACGATAGTTTAATATTTCACAATTTTTATTACATTATGAATATTTTCCTAAAGTTATTTCAAATTCTAAATATTACATATCTTATGGTGGGCTGGAAAATCAGCTGTCATGAGGCAGAAAAACAATGGGAACACTGAAAAGTTGATGGTAATGGCTTCCAACCACAACACAAGATATTTTAAAGACTCTCTAAGCCCTACAGAAATTTCTGTCTCATAAAGCAGCTTAGAATTCTCCACAGCAACAATTTTAATGTAAAAGTTTGAGGAGCCTTTTTCTGACTTTGCTGTTGTTTTTGACTGAACACACTTATTTAGTTCCCAACTGGCAGACAAGTCTCTTCCTTTACAATTGGTAATAAATTTCTCAGTAATTATTGCGCATATTTGAAAACCGAGAAAAATCTAATCTACAGGCTGTTTCCAAATGTAGAGAAAACATTAAAGAACTGGGTGTGGAAGCTCAGGCCTTCAATTCCAGAATTCAGGAGGCAGAAGCAAGCAGTTCTCTGAGTTCAAGGCCAACCTGGTCTACATAATGAGTTCCAGGGCAGCCAGAGCTACATAGTGAGACCCTGTTCAAAATAAATAATTAAATGAACAAACAAACAGATGAAATTAAGGGTACATGTTTGACGTTCCAGCTTCCAAAGAAAGAAAGGGAGTACAGGAGGCCTGCCACCCATTCAAGGCTAGCCTGAGTCTCAGGTTTCAAAAATAACCGAACATTAAAAGTAACAGCTAGGGAAGTTAGCGCAATGTCACGCTTTGTAAACTCCTTTTTATTTATTCTTCTCTCATCTATTGCATCCCGACTGCAGTGTCCCCTCCCCACTCTCCTCCTGCCCACCCCCGCCATCCGCTTCCTCCCATCAGAAAAGGGCAGGCCTCCCAGGCATATCAAATTGCAAATAAGACTTTTAACCAGACATTTCTAGTGTTAAATATTTTCTTTTTATGTTTTGGCATCAGTAACGTTTACAGCCCTCACTGAGAAAGCACAAAGCCCCAGGTTCTACATTTCCCCAGTTTCCTCCAGGAGGGAGATGTCCTTCTTCAGGCCTTTAGCAAGGTTGACAGAAAATGCCAGAAACTTGGAAGGAAGGGAGAAGTCAACGTATTCAGTACAGTGGGTTTCTCTGAGCCAAGCTCAAAGCAGAATGTGCACCAAGCAGGATGGGAGGTTCCTTATCTGGAAAGTTCTTCTTAAGTAGAAGTAAAGCTGAGGGGAGGGGGGAGGATGGAGGAGCAGAGAAGAAGAGGAGGCAGTGAGGAAGTCAGGCAGGGTGAGGGAGGCTGAAGCAGGAGAGGCCTCTTCTGTGATACCTTCTTCATACTTTGCCCTGAGCTAAGGGTTTTCCATTCTGTGTCTCATTCAGCTCTTACTCAGCACTCAAAAACAAAACAAGCCAGGTGTGGTGAAGTGCACCTTGAGCAGGGCCTGAAGCAGGTGGGTCTCTGTGAGTTCAAGCCCAGCGTGGTCTACAAAGTTTTAGGTCAGCTAGAACTACACAGTAAGACGCTGTCTAAGAAAAAAAAAAATCTGAGTTATAATTTTTCTCATTTTACAGATAGGTCTCCTGAGGTTCAGAAACCTATGCCATTAGACCAAGGTCACTCAGCTACAGTGTAGCAGAACTAGCTAACCCAAGATTGTTTCTCTATCACAGGCAGGGGCTGTGTTTGCATCTACAACAGACTCTGCAGCCAGAAAAGACCTCTGAGGTCAGCTCCTGCTCCTGACCCCGCCATCACCCCTCCCTATTTCCAGATCATAGGGTCAGTCTTTATCCTCTGTCAGCATCCAGGATCACGTGCACAGTAGGTGTTTCTGAATAAATGGGCCCGAGGGTGCTTCCAGCCTCTTGATTTTAATCCTAAATCTACCTAGGCTTTGACCTCATCTTTTCCGCTTCTATGCCCTAACAAGCACTGTTTACTGGTCACCAAACCCAAGACCATGACACATAACAGCAGGAGAAACAATCACTCCCTTGTAACTCAACAGTATGCTTCTCAGAAACCATCAAATGTAAAATGCACCCCCTGCCCCTGAATAAAGTGTGCAATATTGTTGAGATTGTTGTAGATGTGGTGGTAGAGAGACAAGGTGGCATGTCTTAGTTACATGGTTGTCCACAGTCCAACACGGGTGACTGAAACCAGATGTGAGCTCTCTCTACAGCTGCTCTCAAGACACAGCCATGGGTTTGTATGGTTTTACTTTTGTTTTTATCCATTGCTCTGATACCTCAATGAGAGTCTCTGCCCCACCCCACCCCTGCCCTCTCTCTGTGGATGTGTGGATGGACCTGTGTGTTACTGGGGATTGAACTGGGGGCCTTGTGGATGCCTATCCAGCACTCTCCCTCTGTGTTGTGTATCCAGCCCTTAAATGAGAATGGGGGGAGCAGGGACAGGTTTCTCTGTGCAGCTCTGGCTATAGAACCTACTCTGTAGACCAGGTAGCCTCAAACTCAGTGATCCACCTGCCTCTCGGATTAAAGGTGTTTGCCATCACTGGCTGGCTTAAAGGAGAATCTTAAGGTAGCTGGTGACATATCTACCTGGCTGGATTATAAAAAACTACCACACTGCACACAACAGGGCCCAGAGTCATAGCTGGTCCCTCGGAGGCCAGCACTGTGTTAGGTACACAGAAAACCTAAAAAAAAAAAAAAAAAAAAAAAAGCCGTAGTGGTGGAAAGCGGAAGAAGTCATCCTGTGGGTACCTCAGAAAGCAGGCTGAGCTAAAAAGCCTGCCAACTGTGGGTGTCTAGGTTGCTTTAACAGCAGAGGATATGACCAAGGTGCAACGTGCAGGTAGGAAGCCATGGGCCTAGAATGGGCCCCAGGAGGCAGGTCATGTCTGCGAGCAGTGGCAGCCATTGGCTGTGTGGCCTCCAGTGAGTTCCTCTAACTCCCAGAGTCTCTGCTTCCTCCTTGGCAAAGATCCTGTGGGAATTAAGTTAGAAAATGAAGTTGCTTAGAGGAAAGGAAAAGGGCTGGAATAACATAAGAAACCCCATATCTATTTAGAAGATCAAACACAGTTTCTGGCCAGCCAGAACTACATAGGCAGACCCAGTCTCAAAGAAAAAAAAGCAAAAGAGATCAAATACAGCCAAGAATGGTAGGTTAGTTAGAAGAGGTGGGTGGTAGATCTCTGTGAGTTCAAGGCTAACCTAGACAGCATAGTAAGACTCTGTCTCAAAAAAATGCAAAAATCATATATGACATAAGAAATAAGAGCTGAAAAGTAAACACAGATCAGCTCATTAGTAGAGCCACAGCCTTTGTACCTTTGTCAACAGAGGCAAAAATAGTCACTCATTTATACAGCACTGAAGAGGCAGCTTTCCAGGAAAAGAAAACATATTGCAATTAATTCCAGAAGAGTTTTTTGTTTTTTCCATACACAGTGGGGGAAACAGCAAATTCAGTAGACTGAATTGAGAATGCATTAGAAGCACTACACTCCAAAGAAGTGTGGAAGCGGATGCTTTCATGGGCGAATTCTACCTGCAGAAAAACTTCTAGGCTCTTTATGAAGGCAACACGACATTACAAGAAACAAAGAGAGAACACAGGAGACTCCAAGGGCACTCTGGAAGCTGCCCTCTGCCAAGCCTAAATGCTGGGAGCATGTCTGGGTGGCCAGCCACTAACACCATCCCCATCTAACACTGCTGGATGTCTCCACAGTGACCAGTGATGCTGCAGAAACAGAACTATGACAGCAGCTACGGGAGCAGCTCACATCTGTAATTGTAGCACCTGAGAAGCAGAAGCAGAAGATTGCTTCTGGTATGTGGCCAACCTGGGCTACATAGTGAGTTTCAGGTCAGCCTGGGCTAGAGTGAGACCAAATCACTGAAATTAATCAAACAACAAACAAAAAAGACATGTAAATAGAAACAAGGAAAGCCAAATTATCATAGGTGCTATGACTATAAACTAACTCAAGATGATTATCTGAGAAGTAATGAATAAAATAATCCACTCTCAATTATCAGTAAACTAAGATATAGATATATATATAACCAGTATTTTTCTTCTATGCAATTAGGTACCAGAAATTCCATCTGTAGTCAGGGTTTTCTTTGGGCCTCCAACCAGCTCCCAAATATACATTATTATTATTAATTATGAAAGCTCAGCCTTAGCTTAAGCTTCTCCCACTAGCTCTTATAACTTAATTTGACCTGTTTCTTTTCATCTACATTGTGCTTCAGGGCTTTTTACCTTTCTTTCATTCTGTATGTTCTTCTTCCTATTTCCTCATGTCTAGCTGGCTGGCCCCTGGCATCTCTTTTCTTTCTTCTTAGAGACTAATTCCTCCTCCTACTTACTGTCTGACTATAACCCCACACACACATTATTGGCCATTCAGCTTTTTATGAAAATAAGGTGCCTTAGGCAGGCAAGGTAAAACAGCAACACATCTTTACATAGTTCAACAAATATTCTGAAATACCCATCTCTATGAATAAGAACAGAATAGAGGAGCATTGCCCATGGGCTAAGTGTACAGGAAGGATGCCACCTGATCCTCACACACTGATAGGGAAGTCTGCATTCAGGTGAAGGTGTAGCCTGATTTTTTTAATAAGATGGTGTACCACTGGAAAAATGATAGTATTCATCAAACATCATATTCATAGGGGTTCAAATTCTTTTTAAGAAGGGGGGGCAGTAGTGGTGCATGCCTTTTTAATCCTAGCACTTGGGAAGCAGAGGCAGGTGAATCTCTTTGAGTTCGAAGCCAGCCTGGTGTAGAGTAAGTTCCAGGACAGCCAAGACGTACAGAGAAACCCTGTCTTTTTTTTTTTTTAAGAGTCAATTTTTTTCTATTTCTTTTTTCTTTCTCCCCCCCCCCTTTGAGTGTGTGTGTATTCTTGCCTCTGCACGTGCATGTCTGAGGCTGCAAGTGAGAGCCTCTAAAAA
The DNA here is from genome assembly GCA_004025045.1 of Sigmodon hispidus. Lineage (NCBI taxonomy): Eukaryota > Metazoa > Chordata > Mammalia > Rodentia > Cricetidae > Sigmodon > Sigmodon hispidus. The sequence continues at coordinate 86,610 of PVIH01003658.1, forward strand.
TTAAATAAAAAGTAAAAAGAAGACTGATAGTGGAGCTTAGCAGTACAATGCTTATCTATCAAGTTCAAGGTCCCGAGTCACGCTCCAGCACCACAATAATAAAATAATAATAATAATAATAATAATAATAATAATAATAATTTAATTAAAGGAAGTAAAATGTGCTTAGTCTTTTTTTTTTATTTATTTATTTATTTATTTATTTATTTATTTGCCTTGGTGTTTGCCTGGAACTGGAACTACAGACAGTTGTTAGCTGCCATGTGGGTGCTGGGAATCGAACCCGAGTCCTCTGGAAGAGCAGACGGTGCTCTTAACCACTGAGCCATCTCTCCAGCCCCTGTGCTTAGTCTTAAATGGAGTTTGGTGTTCTGAGCTTATGAACACTGGCTATGAGGTCTCTGGTAACCCTGAGAGACTGGGGCCCATTATCCTAACCCACAGCTGAAACTCAGAGAAGTTTAGAGATCTCGAGGGTTAAGAGCACTGACTGTTCTTTTAGAGATCTTTTGGGTTTAAGGCATGAGATCTAACTAGATGGATCTCTCCTCAGTCTGCTCACACACTATATTGCTGCTGCTTCCCTCCACTTCAGGAGGGACAAAGCTGGACTGCTGATACATGAAGTGTCGCTACAGTGTGTCAGTGCTCTTTGAGTTCCTTACCCAGATGTCTGTGTGAGAAAAAGTTCAGCTTCCCAGGGGGCTTTTTGGGTCCAGTTTAACTTCTCCTGATACATCTCCCAGACCTTTCTGTAAAGTACCTATGCCAGGAGTCATTATGGCTAACCACTCACTCTAGAGGGCTCAGTGAATTCAGTACAGACACCTGCTTTCCTTCTGCGGAGATGCAGTCCTGGAGTTGACAGGTTTCCCGGTAAATTCATCATGATCAAATATGGCTGCACAGAAACTGGTTATCCATGCAAACTTCAGACTGGAGGCAAAGGGAGTCAGCCAACTGCTTGAGCTCTCCTGGTCTGTAGGTGACTTAGAATGGGTGGTATTTTGTTGTGGGGGCTAGATCCACTCTCCTTGGCCTCATGTTCTGGCAAAACAGTATACATGCTATGTCTGTGGGGACAGATGTTACTGCCAGGCAGTTTACCTTTGGGAAGCTCTGCTTAAATAAATGCAAACTGCCTTTCATGTCAAGGATCTCAAAGACTTTTCAATGAGTAATTAGTAAATTTTAACCGTAAAATTCTTGCTCCATAAAAAGCAAGAGTTATTATCTTTATTTTATAAATAGATCAAAAGTCATGCAATCAATGCAGATGTGGGAAACATGTAAAAATTCTGCTTTTGTCCAAGATCAGCCACCCCATATTGGCTCTAACATTACAGACAGACATCCTCTCTGCTCTCTGACTTCTGGCCAAAGATGTAGGGTTGGCCTTTATATTTCCTCTTAAAGGCTGGAATTCTATGTACAGTTCACATGCTTTGATATATCTGGAATTTAGAAAAGAAAGGCAGAAGAATGATATTTGATGCTTTTCAGAGTTCACATTGAAGCCAAGCCTTCATTGTGGGTCAAATGCCACTAAATGGAAAGAAAAGGAAAAAAGGGGAAAAAACTCGGTCACCATATCTTTAGGAGGATCACTTTTATTCTGTCTCTGAAAGAACTTTCTGCTAAAACTAATGACAGACTGTCTTTAGTGACCAAAATGATTGTTATGGGAATGCTAAAGTCACCATTTATTGATAGCTAAATGTTAAGTACTTCATTTTTGCATATTTCATATAATTATCACAAATAAACAAGTTATTTATCATTCATTTTGCAGAGCTGTAACTAGGCTCAGAGATAGAAGATGACCTGAGAAGAATGAGGGGAAAAATATAAAGAGAAATCACAAAGAAACTTAAAAACCACTGAATGAATGCTCTGTGATCAAAACACTGTGTTTCAGTGGGCACTGAGAACACAAAGAAATAAAATATCACCAGATTCCTACTCTCAAGCAGTTGAGGGGAAAAGCTAGAGAAAAAAAGAAAACCATAAAAATAATAATAATGTCAATTATCAACATATTTCAACCAGAAGTATTTATTGACTTCCATGTATGTATTACTATTGCACTTATTACAAGGGACAGTCCTTCTCATGAACTTATTGTCTAACAGGAAAATTGACATTCATCAAATAATCGCATCAATTTAAAATTTCATTTTAATGGTTTACTAAAAAAAACACCAGATGGACCACAGACTGACAAAGGATTAGTACCCAGAATATATAAAGAACTGCTACACATAATAAGACATGACCAATAGATGCACTGTCAAATAAACCAATGGCCAATTAAAAAGAAGAAGAAAAAGAAGAAAGAGAAAGGCAAATGGCCAATAAACAGAAAGTATGTTCCTCCCTCTCTCTCTCTCTCTCACTTGTAAACAAGGAATTGCAAATTAAAACATTGAAATGCCATTTCACACCCCTCGGCTTGGCAACAACTTTAAAGTTTGACATTAGCAAGTGTTGAGGATGTGGAACATGGGAGAACTCTCACATAACTCCCACATGGAACTGTGAATTAGTACAACCACTTGGAAAACCCATTGAGCCATGCCCAACAATGCTGCCAGTTTCTATGTCCTGAGCCCGCAATTCCACACCCAAGCATCTACCCGAAATCTGCTTTCACTCCAGGAAATACAATTTTAAAAAGCTATTATAGCATTACTTCTAACAGAAAAATAGAGTGAAAATAAGCTAAATATCTTCCGGAAGGAAGCTAGAAAATACAGTGTGCTGAATTCATCAAATGGGCCCTTCATCTGCAGTGAGAAAGGTCTAGAAATACATACATTAATGTGGGTTCAAGCTGCCCAGTCAAAAACAAACAAACAAACAAAAACAAAAACAAAAACAAAAAAAAAACCCAGCAAGTTACACAGTTAGATCAGTCTAATAGCATCTTTCCAAAGGCTAAAATAATTTCAGATGACTTCTTTGAAGTGCCCTACAGATGCCAAGATACGGAGTAAAAGCACAAAAGCATGTATGGGAATGATGCACCAGAGTGCTAACCTGATTCTGTTGGGAAGAAACAGAAATTGGTTCAGAGGACTCCATCCAGATCCACAGGATGTCTCCTTTTAAGAAACTGTACACTGGGGGCTGGAGAGATGGCTCAGTGGTTAAGAGCACAGATTGTTCTACAAGACGACCTGAGTTCAATTCCCAGCACCCACATGGCAGCTCACAACTGTCTGTAACTCCAAGATCTGACCCTCTCACACAGACATACATGCAGGGAAAACACCAATGTACATAAAAGAAAAATAAATAAATTATTTTAAAAAAGAACTGTACACTGAATAGGGAAAGTGTTTAGTTTTAACAAAGAAAAGAAAACGTGGTGTAAACAAGTAGTTTCTGTAAGCTTTTTATAAATGTAGTTGTTGTTGTAAGATTTAGATTTTGTAATTGGCCTTTGACCTATCAAAGGAGAATTTGATTGAGTAGAGGTTGGGATGGGGGGAGGCTGTGGGGGGGGCCTTAGGATGAGGGAGGGGTATCAGGAAACGAGAGCAGGTGGAAAGATGTTCCATCAGAAAGAACTCAGCTACGTAAAGAAGAGAGTGGCGTGGGGGCGGGGCACAGACATTTGGCCATCTAGAAAGCTCATGTGTCTCCTCCAAGCTTCACAAAATCGGGGCCCCAAAACATTTCACATAGCCGGGTAGTAGAACAGGAGGAGAGGACATCCGTGAAGGGGAGACTCTTGAGTTTAGGGGAATAGGAAGAAGGTAATCGGAGGTGGAGTAAGTACCGAACACTTTAAATAGCGCAAACCAGGCAGGATCTAAACTGGGACTAGCTTATGAAGCATTTGAAAATGGCAGACCTGCGTGCTCAGAAACATCACCAGGCCTCCCTGCAGAAGCTGTAAGGCTTGGACTGACTGGGGTGTAGGGAGCTCACGGCCTGCTGGAAAAGGATCTGAACGAGACAGGAGAGACTCGGGAGATCTTGGAGAGAAACATGTTAAAACCAACCGAGTGAAGGTACTTTACAAGGTCACAGAGTGGCTTAGGCTGGAATAGCCACTGCTGGGAAAAGCATCCAGGAAGCATCTCAAGTGATCGGGTGGGTGGTGTCACCTTCACTGAGATAGAGAGTAAAGGGGACAAGATGCGGCGAGTTGGAGATGCGTGCATGGCAAGCAAAGTGGACCTACGGGGCGTGCTCCCGGCGCTGCGGGCGAGTGGGAGGCGCCAGAGACCGAGGAGGAGTCGGTCACAACTAGTGCAGAGGGAGCAGAAACTGAGCAGGGCCCTACGTGATGATGAGGGATGGGTTTCTGGAGAATGGAGGACCGGGATAGGGAGGATCAAGAGGATGCAGAACCACCTCCAGGAGGCTAGCGGTCCTCCAGGCTGGGCGGGGCCCGGATACCCGAGCAGAGATTGGCACCTTCAGCCTCCCCATGAGCCCCGTGTAGTCGGAGCCCCGGGTGCGCCCCGCAGCGGCAGGCGCGGGGCCGCTGACCCAGGCAGGCTCTTCCCTGCCACCGCGGAGAGTCGGGCACCAGAACAGCTGGAGTTCGGCTCCGAGTACCACCTGGCCATCTGCGCCACAGCAGGCACCAGCGAGCGCTGGCCGCGCCTCCGAGGCCCGAGGGCCTGGCGACGTCACCGCGGCTCTGACGCCCGCTAACCCCGGCGCGGGCTTCCTCCCGGCAGGTCCGGGTCCTTGCAGCCTGCCACCGCATCCTTGGCTCTCCTTCCGGGGAATCTAGATTTTGCTAATTAAGGAAAGCTCCTAGTTCTTCAGCTACTGATAAGAACGCGAGCTAATAGTTTATATATAAAATCATATAAATAAAAATTTTTAACGTTGCCAGGAAAGAAATAGCCAGACCCGAGAAACAGACTAATAATAACCAGCCAGCTAAAGCTCTGCTCCTGTGCTCAGCGCTCTTAAGGACAATAGTGACGACAACAGCCATAATAGCCACAGTTTATTGAGCGCTTATTCTGCCAAGGTAGTGTTAAGCGCTTTGCAGGCAACAGCCCTCGGAGGTAAGTACCGTTATGATCTCCATTTTTCAGGAAAGCGGGGCAGAGAGGTTAAGTAACCTGCCCCAGGGCACACAGCTAGCTGATGTCAGCGCCAGAATCCCAGCCTAGGCTGTCCTCGTGTAATCCTCAAGCCAACCGGTTAAGGTCGGGAGTGTTCTCTCCATCTTAAAGATGAGGAAAACAAGGCACATGGAAATTTAAGTACCTCGCCCAAGGTCACCTAGCTGGATGAGGCAGAAAGCGAACCCAAGGCTCCTCTCTGTCCGCAGAACCCTCGGTCTTGGCCATAGACGATGCTACTTCCAAACCACCTCCGACCGCCCCGCAGGTTTCTGCCCAGGTTTCCGGGAGGCAAAAGCAGCCCCAGGTGGGTTTGGGTAGGTTCCCGCAGTCTCTTCTCTGCTGATGAACCGGCTGTTTTAGAGCATCCTTGCTTTGCCTTCAGGCGTAGGATGGGGACGCCTCTTCTGGAATCCAGTTCCAGACCCGGCTGCGCGATCACGAGAAGGGACGGAGCGGGGGCGGAGGCAGCAGAAGGGATCCCGAGTCCCATTTGACCAGCCTCGGGGCCAGGCTCCAGATTTGCTCCCCGCTGCCGGCAGAGGGCGCTGCCGCACACGCATGTAGTTTCCCTACAGTCAGCTCTGCCCACTGACACCTTGCAGTGGCTTTCCTTCTTCAGGTGAATTCCCTATCTCCTACCCCGACCCCGTATCTTAGATCTGCTTCTTCAGACTGAGCAGTTGCTGTCCTTCAAGGCTTCCCAAGTCCCAACTGGTTCGCTCTTGTTCTGTTAAGGGGCAAGGACAGGGCTTCCCTTCTGTTAAAAGGCCTAGGTATTTGCAAATTCAGCTCAGTCTGGCCTCCCCTTCTGGTGAGCCCGTAAGTGATTTAAAATGGAGGTAGATCCTCCCTTTGAAATAGATAATGAAATTTCTTTTCTTTCCAAAAAGGAGATGAAGACTAATGAAGCCGACAGATGAAACTGTCTTTTTTTATAATAGCCACCGCCTATTGGTGGTTCCTTTAGCTTTCAGGCCCTTTTTAGACCTTGACTCACTATGACCTAAACATTGTGAATCATGATTCCCATCTGATGTAAGGTCAGAAAACTAATAAATAATGAGATCAGGATATACCTAGAAACTCTACCCTTAAAGCCACATTCCCCAACCCAAAGTGCACAAGTGGACACAATTGATCCAAAGGGTCAGGTTATAACCCCCAAACTAGGGTGTTTAGAAAAATCCTAGCATGAGTGGAGCTTGGCCAGCATTCTGAAGCCCTCTTTGGATCTCAAATCTCTGAAGCAGAAAAGTAAAATCTAAAGGTGCCATGACAGAGAGTCCACCGGAGGTGTTTTGCTTTAGTTTGGAAGCGCACCCAATGAGGCTCATTCCCTTTCTATGTCTGGGCTCTGAAAAAATAAAGGTGGACCTAGGAAAGTTGGAAAAACACAGAAGGGAAGGGAAAACCCTTTCTGTGGTTTTTACTTTAAATCCAGCCTTCTTTTGCTATTTGTGCTATATTTTTAAATGAACGTGGCTCTCCCCACCCTTGAAGTTGGCACACAAGTAGCAAAAACAGAAGGAAAGCCAGCTAGCGACTTTAAATGTGGTTCTCAGGAAGGAGGGGCCTGACTTAAGAAGGAAATGGGAATTAAATGAGGTGTCTTGAGTGTCTCAAAGACAGACTTTCCACGAGGAATTTCAATCATGGCTCTTAGAACAGGAGCTTTGTCTGTGTCTGGGCTGGTCTAATGTCTGATTGGGAGTGCTCCCGTGAAGAGACTGAATCATCCTTTTTGAATATGCCTGCACCTCTGACCATCCAGTGTAAAATATAATTTTTAGGGGGATATTTTCCTGTCCCCTGGATCAGGCCCCTTAATTTTCCAGAAGTTTGTTTTGGAAATTCAATTCAGGTGAGGCTACCAATGATCGCATCACTAGTGCAGTTATGTAGAATGACTGCTTGACTATAGCATTACCAGCTGGTAACTTTTCCAGACAGGGAAACCAGTGTAGAAAGAATCTCATGAGGCTGGTCATTTAATAGCTGTCTCTATTGCAGCTATGTCTTTAAGCCAAAAGAATTTACCCTCTTCACCCAACACAAGAGACCTCAGGTTGTCCTCAGTTGCCTCCTGCCAAAAGTGGGCTTCTGTCAGAGCATTCACTCCACAAACATATGACAACAGCCTATAATGTACTGATGCTAGGAGGATAGTAAAGACCCCAGCTCATGGCTCCAGCTCTCCTGCCTGGCTCCAGGATATTCATAGCTTACTTCTGCTGGCTTGTGACTCCCATTCCCTTGGCTCATAAGAGTGCTGCTACTCAGACTGAAACAGATCGGGCCATATTTATGAAGCATGTATTACAATGAAAATCCCAGACTGACACAGCATTCCACTGCTGACAGGAAAATGCTACTTTAAACAGCATTGACTGTTGGGACACATTGGCTAAAGTTTACCAGGCTTTCAGTCACTTTTTAAAATTGCATCTTGGAATTAAGTGAGCCACAATAATCAAGGGAAGGAAGAGCACTGAGCTTTTGTTAACTCTCAAGATCATTTAGTCAAAATAGATTTTCGCTGTCCACACCCAAAAAAAAAAAAAAAAACAGAATACTTAAAGCAAAATGACAAATTTTTTTTTGTCTTTTTTTTTTTTCCTGGAAAATCTATTAACAATGAATGATCTTGGCCTTGACCTATTTTTAAAAATGAAAAGAATTGGAAGTTAGATTCAGGCCTTCCCTGAAAACCGGTGGATTCTTAATGGCACTTTCACTGTGTGCTGGGATTGGCAGCCAGGGATGTGTGCGTGCTAGGCAGGCACTCTCACACTGAGCACATCCTCAGACCGCTTAGTGCTCTTAACTTTCCACCCCCAAGACTTCCCCAATCCTTCCAGATACAGCGTCGTTTGCTTTCCTTTGAGGAAGGCCGCGGGACTAGAACCTACAAGAGTAAGGGAAAAGCGAAAGGCACAATTTTTCTGCAGTCAGGCTTGCTTGAGCTGTTTGAGTCAAGGAAACCATAAAGGCACCGCCTACGCGTGAGTGTGTGGTTCAGCATTCTGTCTGAGGCCCCAAATCTCCATCACTCTGGGGCCCGCGACATGCCAAAGGTACACAGACCTTTGGCATATCGCAGGAAGGACTCTGTCTTCCTACAGAGACGTTCCAAGTGGTCAGGGGACCTCCTTCTTAGCTCAGAATCGTCTACACTCTCAGTCGCCCGGGGTACAAGAGCTGGAAACTCTCCCAGCGCATTCTAGCTGGGAGCTTGCCAAGCCCTTTGGGGAACCGTCTGCAGCGCTTAATCTGGGGAAATGAGTTTTGCACTTTCACAGAGTGTGAGATTCCTCGGGGGCATTCTTGTACTCGGAAAGAAATCAAACCCAGCTCTTTCCTTCAGGGTCCTTGCTGTTAAGAGAGTAAACCCAATACAGTTCAGTTCAGCCGGTCCTGCCTGCAGCCTGCGGTGGGTAGAAACAGAAGCAAGAGACCCTCGGATATCACCCTGACCCACAAGCTTGAGATTTTAGGGGCTTTTGTTGCCGGCATGTATACACAGGCCTACGCCACCAAGGAGGAGCTCAAAACCTCGCTATCTTCCTAGAAACCTTGGCGGTACGGGCCGCTGCTTGCCGTCTGATGCAACAGTTTGCAACGCGGTTCGGGGAGTGCAGGCCTGCGGTGCGGCACGCGGACCCGCCGACGCGCATGCGCAGGCTGAGCCTGCCCCGCCCCGCGGTGGGAAGCTTTTCTCCAGATGTGCGCGGCGGGGGAGGGGGTGAGGGCGGAGTCAGAGGCGTGGAGACCTTTGGCAGTTTGGACATTAACTGACTGACCCAGTGATCCAAAAAGAAAAGAAAAGAAAAAGATCAGAGAAGCCAAAATCGCCCCAAAGGTGCCTGGAGAGAGAAGTTGAAGAGCTAGCTTTTGAGTGGGCCTCCCTTTCCTTGCCTTCGGATCTCTGATGCTGTACCGCCTATCTTGCCCTGAATGTTTTATTTGCGGGAGGGAACTTGTCACATAAATATGTTCACAAAAATTGCAAATATAACGACTGTCTCCCATATCCACATTCGTCCTGTATTATAGATTTTAATTGACTTTTATTTTATTAACTGTTTCTCTAAATTAACTTTAAATCGATTCCCTTTTTATGTATCCTTGCCCTAAGCGATAACACTGGAGAAACCACAGCCTGAAAATAAACTCAGAACTATTCAAATAAAAAATGTTTTTGTGTTAGCTAAAATTGGCTTGCCTACCACATTGGGGGTGTCTAGAGGTAATAATAACCATTGTACTAAGGTTTTGCCAACGTTTCCAGGACTATTCTAAGCATTGCACACATTCTATTGCTTCACGATGCCCTCGGAAGTGGCTGTCTTCTCCACCTTTAGAGTGTGTAGAAAAGGGAGGCCCAAAGAAGTTATGCAATTTGCCTGAGATCACAGAGCCAGGAGGAAAACACAATAGGCCTGATTCCAGAGCCTCTCTCCAAAAGCCCAAGGCACCCCTCTTTCAAAGTCAAGCTCAGATGTCAGATCTGAATGAAGACCTCCAGGATTCTATTGTCAGGGCAATGCAGGCTTAGGACTGAGGAGGCTGTCCTCAACCAGGCCTCAGCTCTGCTGTTAATAGCTATGACTTGAGGAATTTGTCTTCTTCATGGCAGAATGGCCATAGCAATAGCTTCTGTCTTTCTTCTTAAAGATTGGTTAATCTACTAGATCATATCCCCATGTAATTCTATGTGTCTTTATTTTATGTATATGATCGTTTTGTCTATATGTTTGTCTGTGCACCATTTGACCATTTGTGTGCCGTGAGGCCAGAAGAGTGTCTTATTCCCTAGAAGAGATGGTTGCAAACTGCTCTGCAGGAGCTGGGAATTGAACTCAGGACCTCTGGAAGATCAGCCAGTGTTCTTAACCACTGAGCCATCTCTCCAGCCCCAGTAATAGTTTCTTTCAACACTTTTGTTGTTGTTTGTTTGTTTTGTTTCTAGACAGGATTTCTTTGTGGAGCCCCTGACTGTCCTGGAACTCATTCTGTAGATCAGTCTGGCCTTGAACTCACAGAGATCAGCCTGCCTCTGCTTCCTGACTTCTGGGATTAAAGGTGTGCACCCCAAGTGCCCAGTGTTCTTCCCACATTTTGGATTCGGCAAACTCAGCACTCATTTCCCAGAATAGAAAACTCTTCTTCAATGGACTTCCTTTCTTCTAAGGTGAGGTGGGTTTCAGGACTCCATTCTTGTGTGTTCTAGCTTTGGCATCTGTGTGGTTTATGGCAGGTAATACTGTGATGACCTGCTTCCCCAATGGACCAAAGGCTGCTCCTGGAGCTGTGCCCGGCTTTCCACTGCATCCTCAGTAGAGCCTGTCTCTCTCCTAGAACCAGGGACAAGAGAAATCACGTTGGACAAGTGAGCAGAATGAGCCCTGAGTGAGGAAGGCCCTTTTCCCCCAGTCCCATAGAGTTGGAAACATGCCCCCACAGGACACAGAAGGACCCTCTGGCCTATCTGAGGCCCCTTCCCGGGTACTGTGGCTCTGAAATTCCCACAGGCTTTTGGCTGGTGACACATACAAGGCAGAAATGATGACAAGGACAAGGATTTAAACCCTAGAATCTCTCAGGATAGACTCGCCCAGCCCCAGTTCTCCAGTGATCTAACCACTGAGACACTCCTGAAACCAGCTGCTCAGGACGCTCCAGGTCCACACTTCCCCTCAGCCCTGGCCTACTTACCTTAGTAAGTGAAGAAATGGAGGGCCAGAGATGCTAAGCTGCCATTGGAAGTCCACCCAAGAATTTAAGCCATCTGGAATTAAACTCCAGAAATAAGCCTTTAACAAATATGTAGCCCTATCCCCACCTGTTTTTGAAATTCACCTCACACGGCCTTTTCTTCCACTCCTGCCTCCTTGGAAATCCCAAAGGCAACTCCAGTTAGCCTGTACTTCATCCCTGCAAACACACACACACACACACACACACACACACACACACACACACACACACCTGGGGAGGTTGGGACACAGTTTTCTATCTTTGCTTTTTCATTTTCCTCTTGGAACCCATAAATCTATAATTTTCCCTCAAGACTCCTGTGTGTGTGTGTGTGTGTGTGTGTGTGTGTGTGTGTGTGTGTGATGCTTGCATGTACGTGGGTGTGTATGTGGAAGCTAGAGGTTAACATCAAGTGTCTGCCTCAGTTGTTCAATCACTTTCTACCTTTTCTCTTTTCCTTCCTTCCTTCCTTCTTTTTCTTTCTTTCGTTTGGCTGGAGTGGCTGACCAGTCATCCCCCAGGATCTGCCTGTTCGTACCCGCTAGATCTGGGGTCACATTCTACCCCCACCCCCAGATTTCTGCTGCTACTGAGGAGCCAAACACAGGTCCCTGGGGTTGCACAGGAAGCACTCTACCCAGGAACCACCTTCCAGCCCTTCTCTACTCTCCTCTATTGGCCGTGTAATCATCCAGAAATTCCACTCACCAGTCCAGAAACTACATATCCCAGAATGCTGTTCTCTCTTGGAAAGAGAACAAAAATCCTATGTCAACCATGTGTCTCCTATTTTGGGGTCGGAAAATTTGGTCACTAGTTTGGATAAAGATTGGTATGCCCATAGACTTAATTCTTCTGGCCTCAGGCAGACATGGATTTCCCAGGCCTCAGAGATCAGGGGAGGGGGTAAGTTGTTACAGCACACAGAACCTTTAATTAGAAGCTGCAGAAAGACTTGGCATGAAGCTTCTGGAAGAGTGAAGGAGGACCCTTGTCCAGGAGGCCTATTTTCTCTCTGCAACAGCCCTTCCACCACCCCTTCACTCTCTTTGCTTTCTTTCTTCCAGATTCTTCTCTTAATTGTAACACTGAGCCACTCCCTTGTCCTCTCCCCCACCCCCACCCCACCCCCAGGCTTTAACCATTTCATATAAAATCCAGCCCACCAGACTGAGGTTTCCTTCCTCCCAAATGTTATTTTCAGAAGGAGCCATTGAGGTTGGTGAGTAATTGCAGTGTTGGACCTCTGCAAGCCAAGCTGAAAATAATCAGCGAGGCAGATGGGGCGGGAAGAAAGTGGTACCCTTCCACTAAAGAGTGGGAGAAATCCAAACGGGGTGAGTCAGAGAGAGGCAAGCGCCAGGCTGGGCTGGCTAGCTGATAGCCTGGAGTTCAGTTAAGGGGAAGCCGCCCAAGGTGGGCCCTTTCTTTGACTGAGGCTCAATCCAAGGTGGTTCCTGGCTGCACATCACAAGTCCATATTTCTTGTGACAGCAGCCACTATGCCTCTGCTAGTACTCACTTGGGCCATCGTAGCCAGAGGCCACACTGGAACTTGACTGTGCCAACTGACTTGCCAGTCTCTCCAGCCAGGCTTCTCAGCTTCAATACTATTGACTGGCTAACTCTTTATGGGGAACTGCCCTGCCCTGTAAGGGTGCTCGGTAGCATCCCTGGTGGCTCCTCTCTTGACGCCAGCAGCATGCACACACTCAATCATGACAATCCAAGATGGCCAGTGTGCTACTGCTTAAAAACCTCTCCTCTAGCGGCCTGAATCTAAACTATTGGTGAACTGTACTTCCAGGAGCAGCTGTGCATGCCCCAAGGCTGGTATGAGTACCTACTGTGTGCTAGACTCTGACCTCAGTTCTGCTACTGGAGTAGAAAACAAGGCAGACATGGATCCTGCCCTCAGGGAAATGACAGGCTTTCTGGGACAGCAGTCACTTTCAGTGAGACACATGCAAAAGAATCTAGAAAAAGGGTTCTGACCCAGATTAGGGGAATCAAAAAGGCTCTTGGAGGAAATGAGGACTTGGCCAGCTGGGGGCTTGGGGGAGGGAGTCTGCAGAGCAGAAACAGCATGTTCAGGTGTCCTGATAGAAGTCAACAAAGGCCCAGGCTCGCGGCAGCCAGAGGTGTCTTCTCTTCTCATCCCCCAAACTTGCATTCCCTGTGCCCTTTTCCGGCATTCCTAGGCCAGGCATGTAAACTCAGGATCATATTTAACCGACTTCCAACCACCACCCCCTCGTCCTCACTCAACCCTCTCCAGTCAACTGGTTACCAAGTTGTGTCATCCTACCACGGGACAGAATGCAAACTGTCTCACAGCCTCCTTCCCAACAGACCCCTGATGTGATGTAGGCTGTCTTCTTACTCAGATTCATGAAATAGCTTCCTGACGAGTCATTCTCTTGTCCCTTCCTCAGAGAGAGACATAAATCTGATCACATCTCCCTGCCTTGGGCCTCTTATCTGACACACAGCTTCTTCATGGGGCTCTCCCTGACCTGTCCCAACAGGCCTCTAGCGTGCTGCACTCTGGCTACACGAGACTGCTAGCGGCACCCTGAGAGCCTCCACACCTCCACAGTTTTCTACTCTCCTGGTCGAAATGCCCTTCCCAACCAAGCATTTGAGAAATTCTCACAGAGAAACACACTCTCAACGCTCTGCTCCCTCTCTGAAGATGCTTCTCTGAATTTTTCTGTCTGTTTTCATTGGGCTTTATGTTGCTCTTATATCGCTGCTAGGTGACCATTTGTCACATTGGCCCATAACTAACTGTTTAAATCTGTCCCTTCCTGCAGAGTCTGAGGAATTACCTCATAGGCAGGTAATTGAAGTACACTGTGCCGGGAGACTGACTATCCAATGCACATTCCTCCTTTCAGTTTCCTCCGGGAGCTGAGGAAATACAAAACTGGGTGTGCAATTTCAAATAGCAGTTAAGCTGTTGAAACAAGCAGATCCCCGAGCCGCCATAGAAATGACCCTTTATGCAACTCAATCTTGGGCTCACACGCTTTACAAAGAGATCACCAGGGAACTCAAGATTTAATTAGTTAGTGTGCAACAAAGACTTCCTTCATTCATAGATACGAATAAAACTGGGGGCTAGAGATATTGCTCAGTGATTAGAGCACTGGCTGCTCTTCTAGGTAGGGGACCTGGGTTCAGTTTCCAGCACTTTTTGGTAGCTTGCAACTGTCTATGATCTCAGTTCTAAGAAATTTGACACCCTCTTCTGGCCTTTGGTACAAGGCACACAAAAAGTGCATGCACACACGCACACAGACACACAGACACACACAGACACAGACACACACACAGAGGCAAACACTCCTGCACATAATATTAAATTTAAAAAAGAATAAAACTGATTTTTGACAGAACATATGGCTATTTTGGTGAAAACTACATTTCCCAGGCTTCCTTGCAGCTGAGCATAGCCGTGAGTCTAAGTTATCACAAATGTACAGTGAGTGGAAATAATTGTATTGTTTCTAAGCTGAGACCTCAAAGGAAATGGATGCTACTTCCTGTACCCTTCCCTTGTTCTTCTCCCTGACTAGGAGGTGACAGAAATTGAATCGATCTCCTCAGAGCTAAAAAGGGAAACTGTGCAGACGATAGCCAACCCTCCCACAGTCTTGAACTGTTTTTATCTAAACTCTTACATGAGACGGACATTGTTTTCTGTCTTGCTTGCACTTCTGGATTCAGAGGCAGCTTTTCCAATACTCCATAAACACCTGGCCCTCCAGCTCTGAGGAATGGGCGCACCTGAGCTAGTTAGGGCCAGTAAACAGAAGGGAAGTACAGTGAACGCTTCTAGGAAGAAGATGTTTGTGCTTATGAGAGAGAGAGCTTCTGGGAACATCCTTCTGTCTTCCTCCAGGCTGCTGAGCCTGGAAACAGCTCCCAGCCTGCAGACAGAACTGCACACAGAGAAAGGCACAGTCTAGGGATGGGCAGAGGTTCTTTTCCTCAGGCAAATATGGTCACGGCAGCAGTAGCTCTTTACTCAAGAGAAGCTCTTGGCACATGGGCGTGACCATGGGCATGAAGACAGCCATAAAGAGGTCTGGGTCCTAGTCATGTGTTTTGGTCATATCCATCCCCTGCCTTTCTCTACTCCAGACCTTGGAGGCGAATCTCACGCCTCCGAGCTCCTTGCCCACTGGTTTCTGACTAGAATCACTCCACAAAAGTGATACATGAAGAGGAAAGCAGGAAGGTGAGCAGTCTGGTATTTTCCCTATCCCCAGCATCTCTGGTGATAACTGCCCTCTCTGTGGCAGCCCCAAGTGTTGAACTCTTGGGCCACCAGCTCTTCCCTTTGTGTGGCCTGAGGTGGTATTCACAGTTGTTCACACCCTGCCTCCCTGTCCACTCCCCTCATCCTTTGCTTCCTTTTAACCTGCCACCAGGTTTATTGAACGTGGACTCTGGTGCCCTAACTGGACCCTGATTAGGAGGAGACAGTCAGAGAGGTGGCTTCCTACCCCTGCTGGATCCGGGCAGAATCTCACAAGGCAAATTTCTAGGTAAACACCACATATAAAGGTGACTAGGCTCTCGCCACCCTTGGATGCCCCATGGATGCCAGCCTAGGCAGCATGGTGGTGGCTGCCAGACCCCACTGTCTCTCATACCTCAGTTTTGGTAATAGGAGAGTCTGGGATGCTTTCCTGTTCATTGAGTTCTACTGCTGCTCACATCCTCCTAGCTTTAGAAAGAATCCCAGCAGGGCCACTTTATATCTGTGACTTCAAAAACTAACAGCCTCTTTGTACTTCAATGTCTTTATGCAGAAGAATGTCATGGTCGTGACTTACAACAACACGTGCCTGACATGAGACAGTCAGGCAATGGGACCAGCCACCACTGTAGATGATGATGATGATGATGGACAACAGCCTGGACAGCATGTGAGACATCAGTAGTCTGCCTAAGGGAATATTCAGGAGGCAGGGAGCCCAGTATGTAGCTATTGAAGTGGGAAGTGCAAAGATTTAGGGTCTGAGAGTCTAGGTCCACCTGTTGGTCTCTCCACCCCAGGAGCTGGCACCATTTCCCTGGCATCTCAGACTCAACTATTTTCTCTCCGATCACCCTGTGATTTCCTCTCCTTTGTACCTTATCCGCTGCTGCTGCATTCCCATCAGGGAACAGCTGAGCAACACTGGAAAGAAACAGAAGCTTTGTAGCTCCTCACACACTTGAGACCAAAGACTGGATCTAAGGCAGGAGAGGACCTGAGGCACCAGTCTCAAGTGCCCTTACCTCCCGTTGCTGTTCAGCCAGTGAGTGCAAAACGCATGGTCGTTTCTGGCACATTATCGTGCTTTTCCCTCCAGGAGGAGACATAATCCTTTGCCATCATTGCTACGAGCAGCATCCCAGGCTTTTGTTCTTGTTGTTTTATTATTAATAATTATTTATTTTTAGTTTTTTGAGACAGGGTTTCTGTATAACAGTCCTGGATATCCTGGAACTCACTTTGCAGACAGAGCTAGGCTCAAACTCATGGAGATCCACCTGCCCCTGCCTCCACCACCACCTGGTGCATCTCAGTTTTATAAAGGCCTCAAGCTTTGGGGATGTTAAGGAACCTCAGGTCACACAGCCTGAAGGTGGCAGAGACAGAATTTTAACCAATCTAGTATGACAAAAATGCAAGCAAGCTGGGTGGTGGTGGCACACATCTTTATCCCAGCACTCCTGAGGCAGAGACAGACAGATATCTGAGTTTGAGGCCAGCCTGGTCTACAGAACAAGTTCCAGGACAGTCAGGGCCACACAGAGACTCCTGCCTGGGGGGGGGTACCCAGGAGGACTTATTGTGACTCTCTGCCTGTG
The DNA here is from genome assembly GCA_004025045.1 of Sigmodon hispidus. NCBI lineage: Eukaryota > Metazoa > Chordata > Mammalia > Rodentia > Cricetidae > Sigmodon > Sigmodon hispidus. Next base: position 103,337 of record PVIH01003658.1, read on the forward strand.
GCTCTGCATGGAAGGTCATGAGTGCTGGCATTTGAGGAAAGGAAGTGAGACCCAGTCTGCCTCAGCAAGGCCTGTCTGTCTCTGGGATGCGTGATAGATGTTAGAAGAGCTGAGGACTTGGCTGGTCAGGTGGACTCAGTATGGAGTCCGCTGCTTTCACACCTTCTCAGTCCTGGGAAAATATTTTCCTGGAGAGCAGGCTGTGGACCCCCAAAGTTCTTTCTCTGGAAACTCAGGAAAAGATAGACACCCTCCAGAGTCTCATCTCCAGACATCTACCTTCTGGAAAGCCATCTTTAAATGTCCCCAGACTTGCATCAGGCTGAGTCTCTCTCAGGATGGCACCACAGGATGCCACCATCTGGTGTGATAGGAGCCCCAGCCTTGCAGTCAACCTGGATGGTTGGATCCAGGAGACTATGGACAGGTACCTTCATTTGTCCTTCTGAGACTCTCGTTCCGCATCCAGGGACCTTCCTATGGGCAGGTGTCTCATAAAGGAGACAGAGTTCGCTTCTTCCTCTCTTAAACTTCTTTCTTCTGGGTCCTCACAGCCTTCCCTAACCACTCAACCACCTTTGGAGGTGGGGGTGCCCTTTCCCAGAATCCTCCCCACACTGTGGTCTCTGGGCCTGCAGGAGACAGTGGTTTCACCATCTTCTGCTTGTGGCCTGCCCAGGACCAGCTCCCCTGAGAGCAAAGGACTCAGAGCTGGAGGCACAGGCCCCACCCTGTGTGTAAACACTAGTTGGGCACCAGTTGACCTCAGGAGGGAAGTGCTGGCTGCTCCCTGCCTCTCCCAGCTTGCCACTGAGGTTCCAAAGGAAGTGCCAGGCTAAGCTGGCGCCCTGGCCCCAGGCTGCCTCTGTCCTGGAAATAGTCACCAAGAGCCAAGCCTTCAGCTAAAGGTGGACGGAAGTTAAAAATTCCTAACCATGGCCTGCCAGGCCTGATCAGGAGCACCCATACTAGACTGTCCGCATGAGTCAGGCCTCTCCCATTGAAATAGTTTCAGTGACCATATTATGCCATCATAAACAGCCTCTGCTTATTTCTTTAAAATAAAAACTAGTTACACATAATAAAATATTAGTAGTTTTAATGTTGAAGGGAGAAGAATATGTGTTTTTTTTATTGTTTGCAAAGTACTTTTCTGTACTGTTAGCATTTCTTTAAGTAAAAATGTTTCTAAATAAATAAGGTAAGGAGCTGGGGGTGCAGATGGGTGATGAAGCCCAAGTCTAGGACAAGCAAGAGCTTGGGTTCCTCCACACTCCGGTAAAGTCAGACTAGCATGCTTTCACTGGGGAGAGCAGTCAGGAAAGGGAGCATATAATGGGAACTATAAGACATACTAGGAGTTCTCTTCTAGAACCAGACCATTGATGTATTCACATATTTCCCCTAGGGTCTATCTATGCTATATTATTCTTTGTGTAAGGAAAGGAACCATGGAGCTGGAGAGATGGCTAGCAGTTAGGAGCACACAGGGTTCTTTTGAAGGATCTGAGTTTGGTTCTCAGAATGCTCATTTGGCCCACAGCCTCGTGTAACTCCAGTTCAAGGGGACTTGATGTCCTTTTCTGACCTCTTCGGGTTCCTGCATGGACACGGTGCACATCAACGCTCACAGGCACACATACATACACATACACACAAACACAAAGTAAGTAAATAAACTCTAAGAAGAATCTATGATTGCAAAACCATTTTCCCTTAGCAATATATTTTGAACAGTTTTTTGTGCCTTTATTTACTTAAATATGTGTCTTCTAAGGGATTTTTCCTGGTGTAATCCTAAGGGCTGGAGAGATGGCTCAGAGGTTAAGAGCACTGACTGAGCTTCCAGAGGACCTGAGTTCAATTCCCAGCAACCACATGGTGGCTCACAACCATCTATGAGATCTGTACCCTCTTCTGTATACTGTATACATAATAAATAAATAAATCTTTAAACACACACACACACACACACACACACACACACACACACACAAAAGCAGGGTTTCACTACACAGCCAAGACTGGCCTCAAACTCATTTCCCCTGCTATATCTTCCCAAGGACTGAGATGAGCAGCTTACAAGCTTCTTATAACGTATTATTTTTTGAAGGGGGCATGCGCATGGTCATACATGGATAGGTGTGCATGTATGGTAGTATATGAGCACGTGTGTGAGCACATGTGTGTAGAAGCAGGAAATCAGACTCAGATGTCATTTCTCAAGTGTCATTCAAACTATTTTCCTAAGACAGAGTTTCTCACTAGAATCTGTGGCTTGTCAGTTAGCTTAAGGTCGACCAGCAAGCCCCAAGGGTCAGCTGACTCTGCCCTCCCAGTACCAGGATTGCAAGCATGTGCCCATGTGTCTGGTTTAAATGTGAAATGAACTCAGGTCCTCTTCCTTGGGTGACAAACACTTCCCCAGTTGAGCCACCTCTCCAGCCCTACTGATAAGGGATTTTTATGACTGAGATCAAAGTGGATCATAGTAAAATCACAACATGTACTGTGTATTTTTTTTCTTACTTAGAAAGTAATACAGTCTACATTTGTTGTTGAAAAACTAGAAAATAGAGATAAACAGAAGAACACATTCATCCCTGTAGCCTCATTTTCAGGAAATAGTGTCTGCTGATATTTTTACTTTTAGCATTTCTATTCACTTTTTATATATATTTTACAATAATATTGGAGGCCAGCAGGATGGTCCAATGGGTGAAGATCCTGCTGTACCTGCCTCTCGATCTGAGTTCCCTTCCTGGGCCTGCATAAAGGTGAGAAGAGCCGACTAACTCTGACTAACTCTCACACATACATCACGCACACATACACACAGTAATAATAATAAATTTAAATGTAAATTTGCCAAGTGTGGTGGTACACAACTTTAATCTCACTCAGGAGACAGAGGCAGATGAATTTCTGTGAATGTAAGGTTATACAAGGCTACACTGTAAGAACTACAACCTCTACTATTATTAGAGATAAACTTCTCAGAAGAAATCTAAAGAGATCCCAAGCCATCCCTGCATAATGGGCTCTCATAGAGGATCTTGACCTGCAAGTCAGGACATTACCTCTTCCTTCCTTTTATCTCTCCTGAATGCTTTCTTTTTCTTTCTTTCTTCTTTTTAACTTTGGCATGGTTTCACTATGTAGTCCATATGAAGGCCGGCTTTGAATTGCAATCCTCCTGCCTCAGCCCTCCTAAGTGTTGTGGTTCACCACACCTGGGAAAGCCTGATTAAGGACTGCTATCAAAATACACTCCTTTAGCAACAAATGCCGTGCTCTGGCCATTTCAGGGGAAGTTACAGGGGTACCCAGGTCCTGGCAAACAGTACCAGCAAAGTAAAGCAATGGAGAAATATGAGGTGTGAGGGTCTTAGGTGCTCATTCACTCTTCATGTGAGTTCTTCCAATGCTACCAAGCTCCAACCTTGGACCACAACCTTGCTAGATCCCGAGCATTTCTCAAACAAGACCTGGTCCCCACCCTCTTGAGTTCTGTTAACTGTAAGTTCTCAAATGATAGCTCTTCACCATACCTACAGTCCGGTAGCCCGGGCCTCTAAATCTGAAACCATAGATGCTAGTCAACTAATATCATTCAGTCTCCTCAGATCACCTTGATGAGGGCCACCGGGGGCCATTTCAGGTAAGAAATATCAATCTAGGCTCCTGGAGGTTCTGTCTACTGAGCTTGACCTCAACTGAGCCTTCGGTAGTCACAAACAACAGAGACACAGGTCTAACTCCATCCTGAACCTATAGCTCAGCTTTACCCTTCAACAAATGACCTTGAACAATCATTTCACCTCTATAATCCCAGTCTTCTCATCTGTAAAACAAGGGTAATTATAGTGTTCTGCTTGAAATTAAACAGTAACATGCTTGATGGAGTGTCTAGCAAGGCATGTATGCTACATCATTGTTACCAAATGAACTGAAACTCATTCACTCATTCAAATTGCCACTAGGTAAGTATAAGGGTGAGGAACTAGAAATGAGACATATAGGCTATTACGTTCCCTGCTGGAGGGAATTCAGTCATCGCTGCCATTGTCACTGTCAGCTTCTAGGCCTCAGGAGCAATGCAGTCCATCCACCCACCATACAGCCTTAGAAATGACAATCATAAACTTTGGGGCTCCAGAGTATGTCTGTTCCAGCATGAAAGAGAATCCTGCTCCTTAACCCCTTCCAGAAGGACATTCCAGTGGTAGACAGGTTGGACAAGGATACATAGTTTCAACTTCCTGCTTTGGGGAGGGGTGTGGTCCAGGCCTGGGTCATTTATCTAGCCTCCCAGGGTCAGAAAGCTGTGGAGGCTCCAAGGCTGTTGCTGTGAGGTGAGAAAGATATACAAGGACTCTGTTGATAATGACATTTTCAAGTGCTCACGGATGGCTCTGTTGCCATGGAGACACTGAAGGTACTGAGCAAGCTGTAGCCTCTCTTCAGTCGTGAGTCAGGTTCCATTTTATTTATTAAAAAATAAAACCAGCGCCCTGACCTACAGAACTCAAAGCAGGGGCAGGTCAAGATGTCCGCTGCCCGGGGAGATGAATCAGCTATGTTACGCACAGTTCCGGTGTCTCCTGACGTCAGATGGTCCCTAGAAACATTCAGCAAAATGTGGATGGTACGGCAGCAGTGCAAATGGTGAAGTATGGAAAACGAAAACAGAAACCACACTGCTGAATGGAAATTGTATACCAGGAAACAAGTTTCTTTTCTCAGCTCTGGTCCATGGGGACTCTGCCCTTTTCAGAATACAGGAGTCCTCCAGCCCCCAAGGAAATCGACACAGGACAACCTTAGATAAATAAAGGCCAGACTTGACCCAGAGATGATCAGATGGAGCTGGGCCATCCACATCTGACACAAAAGAGTGTCCTCCCCATCCAAGTTGAATCCAACAGGGACAGAACTCTGAAAAGATGAAGGAGGCCACAGAAACCCTCCGACGACCTCACTGTGAGGGATGTGACCTTCCTCGAAGCTCCAGCAGAAGAATAAGGCAATGAGGATTTAACTTCCATTTAGCTTCTGATAATGCTCACCTTGCTCATCCCCTCCCGAGAAAACCTTTGTAACAATAACAGTGACACAGGAACCCTCTTCTTGACTTGGAACCAGTCCCAGAATTCTAGACTTGTAGTAGAAGGGACAGAAACCCTGCTCGTTTATCTCGATTCACTATTGATCTCGGAGACTGAGTAGGAGAATTTTATTTCTTCCTCTCCCTCCTAAACCAGCCCTGGACCCCACCTACTGCCCTCACAACTGCAGACACAAAGATTAAGCCCTTGAGTGCTGAAGAAAAAACGATTGGATTTAAGCTTGATTTCTACCAGATATGTGACTAGGCTCATGCCTGGCTCAGGCTGCTTTCTTATAGAACCCAGGACCACTAGCTCAGGGATGGCCCCACCCACAACAAGCTGGGTCCCAATCACTAATTAGGAATATGTCCTATTGGCTTGCCTGCAGCCAGATCTAATGTAAGCATATTCTCAACTGGGGTTCCCTCCTCTCAGATGATGATAGTTTGTTTCAAATTGACATAAAACCAGCAGCCATCACGATTCCCTTAGAGTAGCTACAAGGTTCCACAAGCCCTATTGGTTAGCGGCCCACTCCAGCTCTGGATCTTCCGGTCCTCTCCACCTGAGTAAACTTCAGCTATAACGTCAGGGGGTGGTGGTTCTGTCTGTTTGTTTTTGGGGTGTGTGTGTCTGTCTGATTACCTTTTCTCTTTTTATCAATTTAATGGATACCTGATTATCCTTTAAGACAGCATCAAGAGCCCCAATCATCTGGAGAAATAGTTCAATAGTTAAGAGCACTTTCAGAGGACCTGGGTTAGATATCCAGCACTCACAGGGTGACTCACAACTGTCTGTAACTACAGTCTAAGGGAATCTGATTCCTTCTTCTGGCCTCCATGGGCACCAGGCATTCACAGTGCACAGACATGCACGCAGACAAAACACCCCTACACATAAATTAAATACATTTTCAAAATTTTGAAAGGACTTCAACCCTTTGTGTGGTGATATATTGTGTAGCTAATAAAGTCTGCGTGACGCACCATATATCTCTTTCTCTGCCCAGCTTCCTGGTCAAACTTCCTAGTGCTAGATTAAAGGTAAGTGTGTTTCCCAAGTGCTGGGATTAAAGGTGTGTGTCACCACTGCCTGGCTCTGTTTGGCCTTGAACTCGAAGATCCAGACAGATATCTGCCTCTGCCTCCAAGTGCTAGGATTGAAGGTAGTGCGTGTCGACACTCCCTGACCTCTGTGGCTAAATCTGTGGCTGGCTCAGTCCTCTGATATACAGGCAAATTTTATTAGATGCACAATATATCACCACACCTCTGAAACTCTGTAGAGCAAATACAAAGCAAAGCATGACGTCCTCTGAACTACCTGGGTTTCCCCATAAAGACAACTAGTCATTGAGGTCCAAATAGCTGCCACCCAGTTGGAATCCTTCTAAGCTTGTTAGGTTCTGTTTGTTGTTTTTCATTTTTATGTATGTAGTTGTGTGTATGTATATGGAGGCCAGAGGATAACCTCGGGTACCATCCACCTCTTATCTTTCACTGGCTTGAGGTTCAACCAATTAGGCTAGCCTGTCTGGCTAATGAGCCTCAGGAATCCTTCTGTCTCTGCCTCCCTAGTTCTGAGATTACAGGTGTGTATCACCACACCTGGTCAATTTACATGAATTCTGAGACTTTGTGTTTGCAAAACAAATGCTTTCCTGGTTGAGTTTCTTAAGGCCAGGACTGGTTCTAACTAACCTACAGCCCTTGAACATGCCAGGTTACCGACTCATTCAGGGTTGGCTGTGGCTAAAAAGGTGAATAAAGACAAGAACTCCATTTACAGATGAGAAGGATGAAGGCCAGTTAAAGAACACGAGATGTGGTTAGAGAAGGATCCCATGTCCTCATTCCAAGCTGCTTGAGGCCCAGGGACGGGACTGTGGGTCATCATCTATGCACAAAGCAATGCATATACACAAGCACTATGCTGTGTCCTAGGGCATAAAGGAGTTCCAAGCCTCAGGATGATAGGCAAGTAGACAACCCCCACACCTTTCATCACAAGCTACAGAAAGAGCTATGGACATTCCAGGACTCTGAATCAAACAAGAGTGGATGAAACGTCTTGCTCTGGTCTAAATGTTTGCATCCCATCCTACTCCCCATTAAAGTCCTTAAGTTGAGCCAGTCACAGTGCCATACATCCATTATCCCAGAACCGGAGAGGGAGAGGCAAGCTGCTCAGGAGTTTGTCTTCTGGTTCATAGAGAGTTCTAGGCCAGCCTCAACTAATAAGTCCCTGTCCTGTCTGGAAAAGTACAAAAGCTTCTTTACTGAATCTTCAAGATGGTCTTAAGAGGTGACTGGAAGTGATAGGTCACAATAGTGGTAGAGTAAGCCGTTATGAATGGCTTTGTGCCCTAATGGGAGGTTTGGGGGAAATTCCTTGGCCCTTGCAGACACAGTAAAAATAAATCAATAAAAATGTAAAAATTTGAATTAATTAAAAATTTTTAAAAAATTAACCATCTATGAGCCATAAAATAGATCTTTGAATCAATTGGATTCTTTTCTTGGAGGTATTAGCTCCATAAATCAACATCTGTTGTTTAGAAACCACACTGCTTGTGGTGCTTTGTTATAGCAGCCCAAATGGACTATTTCCACATCTTCATTCCCAGGCTAAGGCAGCTGTACTGTATGTGCTGTCCAAACAGAACTCATACAAGACAGATGACATAGCCCCACAGGCAGGACAGGTGAACACAGGAAACATCTGACCCTCCAAGCAGTCAGGCCAAGAGCCATGCATAGACCAGGCCATGGAGTCAGGGCCACCTGACCCTGCACACACACGGCCCTCTACTCCAGGTCTCACCTGAACCTCGTCAGGCCATACAGACATGCTGCTCATGGTTTCTCGTCCCTAAGCAAATGTCAGCAGAAGTTTCTTGATTTGCCTCTCACTTCCCACAGGTGAGCAGTGGGGGCCTAAACTTGCTGCTAAGCTCTGCCCCTTTTGTTTGGAGTGTGAGATCTTACACATCAGCTGGATCAAGCCAGCCTCCTGCTCGGCCCTTCTAAACCTTCCATTCGAGTCAAACCCATGCACTAGCCATCTAGCTGAGCCCGGGTGATGGCAAAGCCTCCAACCTGCTCTTACCCTTCTCTTCTTTTTCCCGGACACTATCTAAAAGGACACATGGATGTCTCCCTCCTACCACTTAGGTCCTCAGTGACCTGCTCCATTGCTCCTGATCTGCCTTTTGTCTATATAATATGACAAACTGGGGTTGGTGGTGCACGCCTTTAATCCCAGCACTTGGGAGTCAGAGGCAGGCAGATCTCTGAGTTCAGAGTTAGCCTGGGCTACAGAGCAAGTTCTAGGACAGCCAAGGCTACACAGAGAACACACACACACACACACACACACATTACAATATTCTATGTACATTTGATCATCTACTTATGATGTGTCCCCCATAGACTGTGAGGATGGAAACATGCCCCTCTGTTCACTATCCACAAGGCAGAGGAGAGTGCTCACCACGGAATAGAAGAAACTCAGTGTTCTTGTGATGGGAACAAGTGAATGGCTTTTTTAAAAATAATACCTACAGGACAGGGACTAGCATGGTGGCTCAGGGGTTAACAGCACTTTTTGCTCTTGCACAGGACCTTGGTTCAATTCCCAAAACCCCCTTCATAGCTCATAACCATTCACAGTCCAGTTCCAAGGAGCTCTGATGACCTCTTCTGACCTCGGGCACCAGGCATCCATGTGGTACATAGCCATACATGCATGTGATCAAAACACTCATACATTAAAAATAAATATTTTAAGAAATTATACTTAGAGCCATTAATTTGTAAAAATTCAATATTTTAAAAAGAGGAGATAAAGTCTGCATTGCGGTACATGCCTGTAATCCCAGCAGCTTAGGAGACTAAGACAGAGGAATAAGAAGCTTACGGCTAGCCTGGCTACATAGCAAGACTGTCTCTAAATAAACAAATAAATAAATGCCAGTGAGATGACTCTGTGGGTAAAAACACTTGCCAAATAAACATAAGAACCTAAATTCCATCCCCAGGGCACATACACAAAATCTGAATTTTGTGTGATAGGAGCAAGTACCCTTTCCGCAGCAGACTTTCCCAGGAGCTCCCATGGCAGCAAGCCCCTGCCTCAACGGGGGAAAGCTGAGAGTGGACACTCAGTCTGCCATCTGATGAACACACTGGAAGTTGCTGTCATCACTGCCATTGTTGGCTTTCGTCTGTGTTCCTTGTCTATCGAAAAGATAATTCTAAAAGCAAATGACTGGGCTAGGTACACAGCTTGGTGTTAGAGCACTTTTGTCTAGCAGACATAAGGCCTGGAGTCTGTTCTCATCACTGCGGTTGGATGGATGGATGGATGGATGGATGGATGGATGGACAACATCGTATGAACCTCAGGCTCCTACTCTCTCTACTCCACTTCAGGGCTTTTGTTCTGTCTGCAGAGGTCACCCTCAGGGTCCATCTCTGATGGTCAGGAGAATTCCAGTTCAGGCCTGAGCAAGGGGCCGTGGGCAGAGCCCAGACAAGAGGCCTCAGAAACCCAGTGATTACCCCCTAGCGCAGGCCCCACATCAAAGCTACTCTCAGAGGGGCGAGGCCTCTAGATAAATGAAAGATTAAAGAAGACGTGGTCTCCACAGGCCACAGGGAGAGGCAGCCCATAAGTGGCCACAGAAGGGAGGCTCTGACAGCCCTGGCTGTACCCATTTTGGAGGACAAGAGTGAGGTACCAGGAAGAGGGGAAGAGGAAATGGAGGAGAGGTAACTTCCATGGACACACACTCCATGTGTCAGCCTTTCCTTCCAGCCCATAGCTACTTCTTAACCCTTTCCCAGTCAGGCAGCAGCCAGGAGGCTTAGAAGCCTGATCTTGCAGAGATCTTGTCCGGTCATTGGGGTTTGTGCCCTCCAGCAAGGGAGCCTGTAATGAGGAAGTCCTGGCCCCAGCCTTCCTCCCCAGGGAAGGTCTGTAATTAGCGCAGGAGGCCAGGCTGGGGAAGCTCAGACAATGTCATTTGAACCAGGATGAGACAGGGCTCAATTGCTAGTCTCCACTTTTTTTTTCCTGGTGCCATTTCATATACAAAACTCTGACAAGCTTAACCCTTTCCTGGTTGGGTCTTGGTGCTGAGATTTCAACTTGGCATGCCATTTATTCTTAGGCCTAGTCTGTGAAATACTTGATAGCCCTAAACTCCAGTGGGAACATCCACCAAGCTACCAATCTTTCGAGTCTTCACAGAGTCAAAGGTAATTCTACCTGCCAACAAGGGAGTCCAATCTTAAGAGGTAGAAGACATACTAAAAACCATTATTGACAAATGATCCAGTGCAGGATAAGACAAATCAGATAGTGGGGACCAGTGGAGGTAAGGAGCTGAATGTGTGGGAGAGCCCCATAGAGGGTAGGCCTGTGGCAAGTATCCAGTAAATACGCTCTGCAGGGGTCTTCTACCCAAGACAGTTCTCTGCAATCTGAGGAGGAGGCTGACATCCCAGGGAGAGGAAAGGTGTGAGAAGCCTGTCCTAAGTGGAGACAGATAGGAGAGCAATTATGACAAGCAGGCAGAGGGTACTGCTTCCCCATCATGTTCCCAAGGTACTTATTCTGAATCCCATCACTACAGTTTGTCAGAGACTGCAACCTGTCTGGTCCCCACTAGAACGTCAAAATCTATGCTGCCTGTTCATCGCTGTTCTTAAGAGTTCTGTATTGAGATGATATACAAAAGGTGCTCAATATGCGATAATTAAGCTCAGAGGGCAGAGTGCTTATCTATCATATACAAAGCCCTGGATTCAATCTGAACACCACATAAACCAGGTGGCACACACCTATCATCAGGAGATAGGTACAAGAGGATCAGATGGTCATCCTTGGCTACATAGGGAGTTTGAGGCCAGCCTGGGCTATATGAGCACCTGCTCTTAAAAAAAAAAAAATGTATTAAATAAATAAAGTCAGGCTCCAGTAAAAGAATGTATTTCAATAACCTTTCCCGGAAGGAATTCAGAGTGTGGCACCAGAACCTTGAAAAACACAACAAAATCTGTCTAACAGGTAAAGAGCTTCTAGAAAACAAGTAAGACCAACCACCAATTCATTATGTGTGTGTGTGTGTGTATAAACATATAGAGAAAATGCCTGAAGATAGGGAAATAAATTGTTCTAAGACATCTAAAAAGATGCTAAACTGTACTCAAGAGAAATGCAAATTTAAAATATGCTGGACACAGCTTAGCATGGTGGCACACACCTTTAATCCCCAGGAGGCAGAGGCAGGCCAATCTCTGAGTTCTACAAAGTGAGTTTCAGGGCAGCCAGGGCTACATAGAGAAACACTCGGTGAATAAAAGCACTTTGCTAGGCAGACCTGATAGCCTGACTTTAATTCCCAAATCTTACAATAGAGAAAAAGAACCAAATTCTGAGGGTTGTCCTCCAGCCTCCATGTGTGTCATGGTATTTGTGCACCCACATTCACACACACACACACACACACACACACACACACACACACACACAAAACTTAAAATTTTTTAAATTATTACTTAATTTCTTTTGTGCTTAGGCATTTTGCCTGCATGTATGCTTGTGAAATATGTGCCTGTCTGATTCCCACAGACCAGAAGATGCATTTGGATCTCCTGGAGCTGTGTATGAAGGGTTGTGAGCCACCACGTGAGTGTTGGGAATTGAAACGGGTCCTCTGGAAGAGCAGCCAGCATGCTTAAACACTAATCCATCTCTCCAACCCGCAATAAAACTTAAAAAACAACAACAACACGTTGGAGCTAGATGTAGTGACACATACCTTTAATTCCAGCATTCAAGAAGCAGAGGCGAGAAGATCTCTGTGAGCTCAAGAACAGATAGAGAGCCTGTTTCAAAAACAAATAACAAAAACAAGCACTTGGAAAGTACATTCTAATCTGAAAAAAAATGCAAAATTTTGATAATTTTTTGTTTGAGAGACTAGATAAGGCAGCAACTCCATCCATTGCCACCGGGGGTATATATTGTGGTCCAGGACATTCAAAATTCAAGAACACCTTTCAACAGTCTAAATGCAGGTTCTCTTTGACTCAGACCTTTGGCTTCTGGGAACCTAGTCTAAGAACAAGTAGGATACGAACAAGTCTGTCACTACAGCATTGTTTCTTTCTTCGAGAAAAAACTGGAAACCATCCAAATGTCCATCCACAGGAGACAGGTAAATACATTATGGTACATTCATACAATGGGTGGCTAGAGAGAAGGAGAATGAGGAAGTTCTCTGTGTGCTAATACAGAAAGATCTCCAGGACAGATTGAGGGAAAACAGCAAACATTCAGTGTGTATAATGGGGGGGGGGGGGGAAATCCATAGGCCTCTGAACACTCACATGCACACACGCACAGCACAAAAAGGCCAAGAAAGCAGTAAAACTGATGTGTTTGTGCTATAAGATGTGGGATTCAGAGATGGGAGGGTCACTTTTTATTTTCCCTTTCTACTTCTGAGTTATCTCAACTTGTTTATCTACTCAATAAAATGTAAAAGACGGCCAGGAGTCATGGTACACATCTTTAGTCCTGGCATCTAGAAGGAAAGGCAAGCAGGTCTCGAGACCAGCCTGGGTTATGTATCAAGTTCCAGGCCAAATGAAAGTATATAATGAAACCCTGTTTTAAACATTTTAAAAAACAATAAAACAAAATAAAATACCTCTACCCAGGACCAGGGTTTGTCCATTCCATCTTTCTTGGTTACCTGTGTGTGGTTTTCCAAGATTCCAGTAAATGGTACTGTTGTTCTAACACATACCTCAAAAGCATGGACTAGAAAATCAGAATAAAGATGCTGTGTGACTTTAGATAAAACAATGCTTCTCCCTGAGCCTTGAGACAACAGTGTAATCTCAGAAACTGCCTCTCTAGGTTGTGGTAAAGCACAAATGAGAATACTTAGCAGAACCACTTAACTAGCTGCTGGCTGGAACATGATGAATCCACACTGAGTGACCTAGCTCCACCTCACATCCCTTGCACTGTTGTTATTGGATGGCTGGTGTTTGCTGGACATCAGATAGGAGATCTTTATAGATTGAGAATAGTGAGGTTCACATTGTATGCTGGTAGAACACTGGAAGGTTGCAGGGCCACAGGAAACACACACACACACAGAACCAACTTCTACTCTGCACCATGCATGTGGATAGCTGAAGGCATTTCATATCTAGCTCCCCAAAAAGTCTTCGCCCATCTAGCTCCCCAAAAAGTCTTCGCCCACTGATGCTGAATCTCTGCATTATCCCCTAGGCTATCAGAGACTTATTCTCTGAGACTTATCAGCTGCTTCAGATATCTTCCACTCTCATCTGTTCTGGATGGACTCTCTGTACCTTCTCCTCAGCCCCTGGGCTGTGGGCTGCCTGCATGGAGCCAGTCTCCATGAGGAAGGAACTCACTGGGCATGGTGGCACATGCCTATGAGCCTAGTGCTCTTGAAGCTAAGGCAGGAAAATGGTAATTTTGAAGTCAACTTAAACTATATAAGTATCCACATCTATATCTACCTATATTGTTGGAGGTTGTCTTTAAAAAAAACAAACAAACAAACAAAAAAAAAACAGGTTCATTATGTAGTACTGGCTGTCCCGGAACTTACTATGTAGACCAGGCTGGCTTTGAACTCACAGAGATCTGCCTGCCTCAGCCTCTTGAATGCTGAAGTGTATGCCTGGCTCACAGCTAAGTAGACAGACAAAAAAGAAGGAAGAGAGGGAAGGAGAGAGAGAGAGAGAGAGAGAGAGAGAGAGAGAGAGAGAGAGAGAGAGAGAGAGAGAAGCAGGAGGGAGGCCTCCCTGGAAAGCCCTGAGTCCTCGTCTGTCGAGAAAGAGGTTCCAGGTGGGTGTACCTAACAGGAAGGCACAAGACTGACTGGATTACTGAATGCACACTATGGGCATGGGCACACACCTTGATCTTTGAACACATGTGGCTTTCTTGCCATAGAGTCACAAACAAATGTATCTGCCCACCCCTTACTCCCTAGGAAACTGGTGCCCTCAGTTCTGGGTTTTTATAAATATTTCTCAGAACTTCTGGAAAATACATTTGCTATTGTTGTTGGTTGGTTCAGTATTTTGAATAAAGGGCTCCACGTACTTGGTCTCAAACTCACTAGATAGCCCAGGCTAACCTTGAACTCCTGCTTCTCTGCTTCCTGAGTACTAGACAGCCCAGGCTAGCCTTGAACTCCTGCTCCTCTGCTTCCTGAGTACTAGATAGTCCAGGCCAGCCTTGAACTCCTGCTCCTCTGCTTCCTGAGTACTAGATAGCCCAGGCTAGCCTTGAACTCCTGCTCCTCTGCTTCCTGAGTACTAGATAGCCCCAGGCTAGCCTTGAATTCCTGCTTCTCTGCTTCCTGAGTACTGGGATCACATCTGACTTTGAAATATATATTTCTTTTTATAATGATTGCCTGCTGGATTTCCGTTTGCTCTACTTAGTAGCAGAGGCTAGAGCTAATCCCTGAGTGGAGTATAACCAAGGCTCCTTGGGACCCCTTGATGCACATGGCATCTGACGAAGCCTCTACTGGCTGTTCACCAAGGGTAAAGTCTAGGCAACCACCAGAGGAAGGTAAGGACTGCCAAGTCCTTGGGTTCCCCCCCCCCCGCCCCCAGCACTCCAGGAAGACCCTTGTCCAATCCCAGAGGCTAATGTAGCAGAAAAAAAATGATGTTAAGAACATATTTTCAATTCTCCTGTTTAGTGTCTGGGTGGCCTTGGACAAATATAACCTCACTGAGCCTCTCTTTTTCACCTATGAAAATAAAAACACTGTGTTTGTCTCATTGCTAAGGATGTTGGAAAAGTCGATGCCAACAATGGAATCTAAGGGGCTTTGTTATTGTTTAAGAGTTTTACTTTTATCATTTTTAATTATTCATATGTGCAGTGTTGGATCTGTGTCCATGTGTGCAGGTAATCCCAGGAGACCTGAAGGGGCCACTGGAGAATGTGGAGCTGGAATTACAGGCAGATTTGAGCTGCCCACTATGGGTCCTCTGTAAGAGCAATACATGCTTTTAACCACTGAGGTATCTCTCCAGCTTCAGATGGTTTTTAATAGAAAGAAAATAATATGGAAAAGAGAAAATAATAATGTGAGATGAAGGCAGAGCATAATCAATGTGTAAACACACACCTCCACGAGATTCTGTTGCATGAGTGAACCTCAGCAAATTCAGCTCCAAACTTCCACACAGTCCAGTCAACAAAAAACATTAAGGGCTTCAAAATCTGTTTCATTATACATAGACCCAGGGCTCAGCAGAAATCAAAGAAAACAGTCTTGCCTGGGCCTTCCCAAGTCTGGGTAAGTTGCACGGTTGAGATGAATGTTATAAGAATGAAGGGGATGCCCCTCGTGGAGGTAATAGCATCTTCTGTGTTCTTGGGGCGTTTACAACAGATTAAAATGCTTGACAGTGAGTATCAGAGTAGCTGGTGTTCAATAAGTGCTTTATATCTATTTATTTCTTCCTTCTTCCCTCTCTCCTTCCTTCAGCTGACTCTACTCCCTAGAAGGATCACTGTTAGACCTTACAGACAAATGAACATTCTAGTACTCATCCTTACAGCATGTCTCCTCGGAACTGCTTCCATGTTAGGATCTGTGATTCTACGTGGAAATCCCCGTAAACTTCGCTCTGCCCTGATCTTGGGTTTCAAGACAGCCTCCTTCCCCAGCCACCTGGGTTTAACTTCCACCTCAACACACACATAAATCCCAGGAGCTCTGAAGCTGTGGCTTCCTCTCATTCCCCACATAGCTCCAGGCTGCTCCTTCCGACCACCACATTCATGGAGCCCAGCCACGTGCAAAAGCACAATTAATATTCCACTCAGTCTCCCGAGCCCTGCTGCATGTTGGGAGAATATGGAAACCAGATCTGCACTGCTCATGCTGGAAGGAGCCTGAGTGCAGAGGTGAGAGCTGATGTTCTTTTCCGTAGGCATGCGTGCGCTCACACACAGGCACACAGACACACTCATACACATGAAAATGGCAAAAGCCCCTCGGTTAACTTCAGGGCCACACCTTTCTGACCATGGCTACCTTTCAACAATGTGCGCATGTGGCAGTACACCAAGGGCCCAATGCTCTGCTTCCAGCAAATCACAGCACACTAGGACCCTTGCATATTTGATCATATTTATATTCTAAAGAGAGGGAGCCCAAGTCAGCATCGCCTCACTCTTGGAAGAAATCTGTATTCTACACTCATTTTGCAGGGAGACTAAGGCAAGAGCTGGCTTTGCCTCCCCTGCTCACAGTCCCTGCTGATTCTGCACAGGATTTTAGGGAAGCCTTTGACCTGAGAGCCTGAGATTGCCTTTCAGTTTCCTGGTAACAAGCCACTTCATTCTCATCAGAGGTGGGGGAAACTGAGACCTGGTCAGTGCAAGAGATCCTGGGCAGAGGCAGGCCTCCAACTCGCCATCCTCTTGGGCTTCCTCTTAGACCCACAGTTACTGCTCCGCAAACCCTCGGTGGACAGGAGTCAGGGGAATGTCTTTTATGGGATAAGAGGAAATAAGGAGCCCTGTTGAGTATTCTCCCCAGCAATTTACACTCAAAGAGGAAGGAGGCCGGAGGACCCAGGCGGTCCAAGTGGATGTCTTTGAGAGTCAGAGCCGAGGAGTCTAGGCTATACAAGCATCTAGAGAGTTGATGCAGGTGACCCTAGAATTCAGAACTGGAGATCAAAGAGGGAGTGGTGGGTGGAGCAGTCCCCCAGACAGCAGCAGACAGAGAGAGGGGTCAAGGGGTGAACTTTCCTCCAGTCCAACATGGGACAGTAGAACAGAAATCCAGCAGGAAAATAAAAAAAGTGATACCAGTTGCCAGGAAAGGTTCTATTAGTACTTGAAGAACTTCAGCCTTCAAAGACTTTAAAAGACCATTCTCCACAGCACAGTAACCTGTGACTTACTAGCTGCCCAAGATGCTAAGAGGCTCTCCTGTGAACTTACACTTTTCCCCAGCAGTTCTGGGATGAGTAGAAAGGGCCACAGGCTAACAGTTAAAACTCTGTCTCTTATGGCTAGGGAAGTCAGCCATGGCCGGAGGCCCCAGTTACCTATTAAAAAAAAAGGAAAATAAATTCCCCAGGGCTTGCTTTCCTCATCTGCACACTAGGCATGGTGACAATATCTTGTTTCCCTGAATCTAAGGTGCATCAGTGTTGTGAAATGCCATTATCTTTAATACATTAGAAGGAGAATCTTTCCCCCACCATACTGTGACGTCATCAGTTACAAGACACACACACACACACACACACACACACACACACACACACACACATGACTTCAGAGGTGTTAACCTGTGCAAAGGAACAGGTAAGTCAGTCAGAAAACCCCAGAACTTGTCTTACAAGGTTGTCTCAAGAATTAAACCAAATAACATAGCTAATACACTTAGTGCCTGGCACAGAGCAAGAGCTCAGTAAATGTCAAGGGAATGTGTAGGCCAGGATGGAGAGGGCAGGACACAGGCCGAGGGAGTGGAGAAGGGTACGCTAAGACGAACTAACGTCAGCCAGGGTTGGAAGCCACCTTCCCTTCCTGGCAGAGTGCCACTCCAAAGCTCCGATTCAAGACTCAGTAGGGGACAGAGGAAGAACAGCCATGCAATCCATTCTAGGGAACCACAGAGAACAAAGGCCCCCATCTGCACCCCGGAAGTCAGCCTAATCTCCAGGATGAATATGTTTTCATTCCCCAGAAGTTCCTGCTTAAGTGTGCCAAAACTTTTTTCCTTTATGATCCAGGCAAACAAGGCAGGTTTACTTTGGGTGACCTTCTCACCACCACCCAAGGCCTGCCAGACTCGAGTAAACACCCGCTTTCCACCCTCCAGATAGCTCCTGGTAGGTGTCTAGAAAGCCAGAGTACCTAGCTGTCGGAGGGCTAGACTTCCTTAGATGTCCGGGTTCCCAGTTCCCCATTTAGAAGATTTTAGAAAGACCCTAGGAAGCGACAGTGCTTTATTTCCTATCTTACACATGTTGAACCTGAGGCTCCCTGAAGGACAGTGACACTCCAGAGTATCATACACACCACACCACACACACCACACCATATACCACACCACACACATACAAACACCATACACTACACACACCACACCACACACACACACACACACACACCACACCACACACTACACATACACACACCACACCACATACACATACCACACACCACACACTACAACACTACACACACACACATACCACACACCACACACTACACACATACACATACCACACCACATACACATACCACACACCACACACTACAACACTACACACACACACACATACCACACACCACACACTACACACATACACACACCACACCACATACACATACCACACACCACACACTACAACACTACACACACATCACACACACACATCACACACACACATACCACACACCACTCTACACCACACCACACACACTACACACACCACACACACAACACACACATATCACACACCACACACACACACACACACACATCTCAGTCTGGCAAGAGTCTCCCTGTCCACCTGACCTTCAGTGTCCAGGACAGGCAGGAGGCTTATCTTTGCCCTTTTCCTCCTGTGCGTCACTGTCACCAACTGTGTAGAGATGTCATTATGCAGGAGGCTTTTGCTTCACAATTGGAGCAAACACTGCTACAGAGCAGCAGCCATGAGTGTCAGCGGGCCTTTTGCTGGAAGAGCTGAGCTTACCTAGCACTCACAGGCCCTGGATCCATCCAGGACAACAAAGATGTGTTTCTGACCACACCGTCACTGGACCCAAGTGGGGAAGGAGAGGGCTGTCAGAACTGCCATAGACTAGGGCCTCAGCATCAGAGTAATGAGCAGAAGTCTGTGCCCATCGAGGTTCCACATTCACCAATGCTGTACACTGCCTACCCCACCTCATCAAGCCTTTCTTTCTCTGCTGCACCCCATTCTCCCGATGCCTGGAATTTTTTCTCTCCACTTTGCCCCTAAATGACTTACATTCATGACCCACAGTTTGCACTGCTCAGAGAGACCCTTCTTACTCATACGATCATGCTGAACCATTTTATTTCTTCAGAGTTCTTTGTCACGCCTTTTAAGACTCCACATCACGGGTCTCAAGTAGCTACCTAGCGGGTGTCAGTAGTAGGCCGTCAGTGACATTTATAGGGTGTGCATGAATAGTCAGGCAGCCCATCTCTGCCGGACTCTGCCATTCCATTTATTCCTGGAAGCCTTTATTCCAGGCTCTGTTCACCCTTCTCTTCTTACTCCCCCTCCCCACTTTGCCTCCAGGATTTCTCTTGGGAGATCTTGCTTCTCAAACTCCGCAGGAGGTACCGGAACCAGAAAGCTTCCCCAGGATTATTTTCAATGGTTTCCTGGGGTGTTCACCTGGACAAGAATAAAGAGAGACAGGGTACTTTAATCCTATTTATCTAAAACTATATAATCTTCCCCAATCACGTAAATGGTACCTATGTCTCTAATTACAGAGCAGGCTGGGGGGGGGCGCACACTAGCACAATTTTCAGCCAACCTCAGGCAGAGGGACATTTCTGCCCCTCCTGGGAGCCCACAGGGATTCTGGCTCAGGAGCTAGGACTCAGACACCTGTTGCCACAGACTCATCCATGAAAGACAGTCTCATCTACCAAGACAGGGACCGCTCTTCTTTTCCTGAGAAGGGTCAGTCACTCCTGTTTTATTAATGCTCAGTTGACCCATGACCACACTTTACTCACCTCTGTGGGTAGAATTAATTTCTTTTGGGCTCAGCTTAATTTTTCAGGGTCAGAGTGACATTGATGGTGAGCAGGTCCCTAGAACGTGGTCTTTGAGACCCACCATTTTCAAGAGAAAACTCTGGAGGAAGCCTTGGAGCCAACAGTCACGAGATAGACTAGGTCATAATTTCACTGTCCAGAGCTATGTCATCTGGGTGATTAGATGGGAGTCTAGAAAAGCCACTTGCCTGCTTACCAGCTCTTGGCCAGCAAGCAGCTTTGGTCTCAGCTGGTGATTTTCAGCAATAGCTATGACTGAGTGATGATATCTCTGCTTCTTAAAGGCCTTTCAAGTCCTGAGCTAAACACTCATAAACAAAGAGGACACGGGTAATCCCATGCATGACTCTGGGCAGGAAACAGTGGACCCAGACCTCAAGGGAGTGCCTTTCTAAGCCATTTTTCCTATTCAGGTGCTGAGAGATTGTTTATCAGCCCTTTTAAGAGATTAAATTGTCAAAGCAGCCAGCAGGCTACTCAACTAATGAGTCCAAGGGGCCTGAGTGTCAGGTGACTGGACGGCACTTTGGCTCACCAGACACCCACATTCTCCAACATCCTGAATCTAGAGGCCCAATGGTGGATGAAAGAAGGGGACTGCATTCATCCCTTGCTATTCAGGCAGCCATTCTGCTGCAGGACAGGTGGAGTTCATGATTGTGCTGAGGGGTTTTCAAGTCCAGCAGGGTACCAGTCAAGTGATCAAGGCTGCAATACATGGGAATGGCAGTGAGCGCCTGTGTTTTGAACATGTACAGGCATGGTTACTGCTCCCATCTGGGCTGCAGAGAAGGCTTCGTGCGGAACGAAACATGAAACTGAGAGCTTGGTTGAAGAATAAAGAAGCTGTAAGTCTGGAATTGAGATGTGGTTCAGAAGGTAGAGAGAGAAAGCCCAGATGTAATTTCCAACATTACATAACACTGGCTGTGTTACTGGGCGCTGGTGGCCCAGGCCTTTAATGTCAGCACAGGGAGGTAGAGGCAGGTAGATCTCTGAGTTTGAGGTCAGCTTGGTCTACAGAGCGAGTTCTAGGACAATCATCGCTAAACAAAGAAACCCTGTCTCAAAAAACCAAAAGCCAAAACCAAAACAAAATAAAACCTGAGTGGTCCATGCCTAAAATCCAGCAGAGGCTATATGAGATCCTGAACCCCATCTCCCCAAAAAAGAAAAAAGTGTGTGTGTGTGTGTGTGTGTGTGTGTGTGTGTGTGTGTGTGTAGATATTTTATGAGTCCTAGGAATGGAACTTGGGTCCTCTGGAGGAGCAGTAAGCTCCTTGCAGCATCTTGAGTCATCTTCTCAGCCTCAGGGATTAGAGTTTGACAGTTTCCTGACTTGGTTTGGTTCAGGGTTTAGCATCAAACTAAAAAAAATTCAGCATGGGGATGCACACACAGAGGCAAGAGGATCTTTGTAAGTTCGAGACCAAACTAGTCCATAGAGAGTGGGGTCAGCTAGGGATACATAGAGATATCACCGCAAGATTCTGTTTCAAAAAGAAAGAAAGGAGAAGGAAGGAGGAGGAGGAGGAGAAGAAGAAGAATTATTATTTGGCTTCCTAGTCAGTCTTCAGTTTACAGAATCGTGGCTGGTAAAGCTTTCACAAGCCGCCTGGCTTTACGAGGCTTACAATTTCCAGAATAGTTTTGCCTTCATCCTCTTATATGAGCGATCAGAAAACTGAGTCTGCCTAGGAAGCCTAACTGAACCATGTCTCTTTAAAAGAAAGGAGACGAAGTCCTGGCCACGCCCCCTACTCATTAATATTGAGTTATCGTGAATATTGATGTGGGGGCGTGGCACCCGGGCCAGCTGGGCTAACCAGCCCCGGGTTCCAGGTTTCAGACTCGGGAAAGTGACAGAAGCCTTGCCTAGAAGAGACCCAGAGAGATCGCTGCGACCCAGCAGCCACTCAGTCTCGGGGGAGCATTAAGCTCCCCCACCCCCGGTTCCCACCCGACCCGGGGGGCTCCTCCAGCATCGGCCCCACCCCCGGGGACCCCATGGAAGCCAGCTGCGCCCCGGGAGGAGCTGGAGGAGGAGTCGGTTGAATGCCCACTGTGCGTTTGACGCCGCTGCCCTAAGGCCCCCCAGCGCCCCCGACCCGCGCCACCCCCGCCGCTCCTCCCCCGGGGCTCGCCGGGACCTGCCCCCCGGGCTGCTTGCCCGGCCCAGCCGCAGCTCGGTGCGGGGATCGCCGCCGCCCTGGAGTGAGGGAGGCGCAGCCCGAGGGTCTCCTGGAACCCGGCGCGATGGACGCCGTCTTGGAACCCTTCCCGGCCGACAGGCTGTTTCCCGGATCCAGCTTCCTGGACTTGGGAGACCTGAACGAGTCTGATTTCCTCAACAATGCGGTAAGAATACGAGGGTCTCGGCTCCCCTTTGCACACAACTCTCACCTCTCTCTGTGCGCGCCTGGAACCCCGCAAAGATCCGTAAGCGCCAAGGAGGGGCCTCGGCTCAGGGTCTCCTGGACGGACACGTGCTTAGGGCTTTGAGATGGGGTGACTAGGTCCCTGGACTACCCTCTCAGTCCAGGAGCCTAAAGTGTAGGCTGGCAGCTGGCGCCCTACGACTTCTGAGGACTCAATCAGAGCACACGTTGGCCTCTAGTATCTAGGGGAAGGGGACATGAAGGCGTCGGGGCTACCCGAACCCCGGACATGAACTCAAGAGACACCAATCCCAACCCCCCAGCCCGCGCTCCACACTGCCTAGGTCTTCCATCCACCCTCCACCCACCCCAAGGGTTCTGGGACCAGACTGGACGCAGTGTGGAGCTCTTTCCTGCGCCCTCTTTAGGGCCTCGGTGGCTCAGAGTGTATCTCCGCTTGGGGGCGCACAGTGGAGCTTTCCCAGGCCAGAGGCTCAAAGCTTCTAGGGGGGTCGAAGCCAGACCCAGATACCGAGCCAGACCCAGAAACTGAGGAATACTTCCCCATGAAGTCGGCCTCAGGACATCCCGGGAAGGGAACTAAGTGGTGGTGGCTCAGGGCAGCACCGGCTGACGTTTCAGGAGACTTTTTTTTTTTTTTCCAGTGTGTCTCTTGGCCACTGTGCTTCCTGTCCCTTAGTTCTCAGGGTTCTGCTGAAATTGTCCCTCCCTGCGGCTACATGACTGCCACGGGCCAGAGTTCCTTTCTCCCGTCCCCTCCTCCTCTAAGGAAATGAGGCTCTCTCTTCTTTCCTTCCTCTAGTTCAGGAGAGCTCTGCCCTTAGGACTTGATGGAGGGGGAGGCATATCTTGGGGAGGGGAGCGAGTGAGTCCCATCCTGAAGAAATGAGGGCTGTTTGGAGAATCATATGGGAACCCCACAGCACTATGGAATGAACCATAGTTGTGCGATCCTCCACCCACACTCACCAGAAGGCCAAGCATACAGGGGTCACCACCTGTTCACACCTACCCCCTGCAATAATAAAAACTTAAGCCTGCAAGGACCAAGTCCTTGAAGGACTTAGGGGTCCTGCACTCCTAGAGTGTCCCAAGCAGCTTTATTGATGTCAGGAAGTCATGATGTCTGGTCTCCCAGGTCCTTCTCCAAGCAGTGTCTAGGGCTTTGCTGTCTGAGGACGGTTGTTCAGATCTTATCTCCTGTGTCAAATCAAGGGAACTGGGAGAGATGTTTTGTTTTAGGAGAAATGGGAACGTTCAATTCATCCTGCCTCTGTTTCCTTGATATGAGCATGGGCCATGCCTCTGTCTTTCTTCCCTGGACAGACCTCCGTTTCTTAATCTATAATGGGGAAAAGCTGGACCAATACTTTCTAAGGGTGGTTCTAGAAGTTTCCCAGGAGTAAAACAACAGCGAGTCCACATAGCTCTCTTGAAGCAAGGAAAGAGGTTTGTTGGGGCCCATGCTCCTTAAGTCCAACAGGACAGTGCAGCCTCCTGCAAACTTCCATAGCTGGGCAGACTAAGCTGGGCTTTCTTCACAATGAACTTCACATCCTGCCCTGCTCTGCATCTGCTCCCCTGGGCCCTGCTCCAAAGCAGGAAAGAAGCCCTGATAGGCAATGGGACACCAGAGGGAAAACCCAGCTGGGGCCCACCTGCCCTCATCTGGACCAGGATCACTCAGGTGTGGGAGGAGAAGAGGACAGATTTCCCTCTCCTGGCTAGGAACTGGACATTCTGGAGCTGGTTAGGCTTCTGCCTCAGTGAGTGCTTCAGCGTAGTGACTAGGATTTCCTTATCTGAAATAGAACATCTTTCCAGGTAGCGTTTCTGTAAGGATTTGGTGAGATTAACATAGAGATGAATGCTGCGTAAGGCCTGGCACCTGAGACCACAGTTGACTTCTTCCAGGCACCACTGGACAGGAAGCAGTGAGAAGCACCAGCAGCGTAGCTGTGTGACCTAGGCCGGGTCCTATTCCTTCTCTGGGTCTTCTATTTCCATGCCTAAGTCCCTTTACCATAACAGCACCCCAACTCCCTGTGCCCTCTACATGAAGCAAGAGAGGGTTCTGGGGATGAGGATGACAGGGAAGAAGGAAAGATCTGTCTTCGTTGTCTTTAAAGATCCCAGTGTGGGCCATTAAAGCTGATTGGGACCCCATGTTCTGCCTCCATTGCACTAAGGCAAAAATCAAAGGCAGTTCCTGACTGTGGCTGAAAAGATCTTTCCCTCTGCTAGAGACAGGGACAGAATTTGCAGTGTAGCAAGCCTGCCTGCCTGTGACTGGGTACTTATGTTGCCTCTGAGGAGGCCTTCCTCCTGCTACTGTAGAGCTGTCTATACAACTCTAGAGGCACCCCTTAGGTCAGCTGTCCTTCCTCCCAGAGCTGTAGGACTTTGCCTCTGGCCTCTCTGCCTCCACAGCTCCCTGAGCTCTCTTGCATGGCACCTTATGGTTCTTCAGCCCTGTGCGTGCCAAGAGAGAGTCTGGACATAGATAACCAGGATGGAAGAGCGGAAAGAGAGAGGGTGTGTGTATGTAGTCTCTTTCCTCTGGCCAGGAGAAAGGAGTCTCTCTGGTCTCTCTCCAGGGAACTGACTTGGAATTCCAGAGAAACCCCAGATGGGAGCTGTGGGGAGGAGCACATTGGGGTGGGGTGGGGGGGGTGTCTGTTGTCTCAAAGGGGAGCAGCAGGAAGCTGCAAGGATATTTGCTCAACACACCCATGCACCTCTCCGCAGCTGGAGAGGCCAGGTGTGGATATGAGGGGACCCCAGAACCAGCCCAGAGGAGGGGCTTGGGAAGGAGGCAAGGTTGATCGCTGCTTCCCAGGTCCCTAGCCTGACTTCTGCATTGATGCTAATGGGAAAAGCCAAGGGGCCCCACCCCCAGCCTTTGGAGGATTTGGGGAGATTAGGGAAGTATGTGTGTTTGGATGTGCCTTTGTGGGTGGGCTTTTTGCAGCTCTCTACACAGAGTGTGTGTGTGTGTGTGTGTGTGTGTGTGTGTGTGTGTGTGTGTGTGTGTGAATTCTGACCACCGAGAAGGACCAAGGTACTATGGCCTAAGAGTAGAATCCATCAGAAAATAATGAATAAAGAAAAACTAATTGGGAAACCAAAATCTCAGATCTCATATTCAAAAAGGAGAGTTCCCCAAACTCTCCACCAAAACACTGAATCTGGACTCCAGGGTTTCCTGTGTTTTCTCTTCCCCTCCACTTTTGAGGAAACAAGCTCCTGAGAGCTGGGGTTTATCTCTCTCCTTGATCCTGGTGCCCAGCAAAGCTCTATACAGGGTGTGGTTCAGCCGTTGGTGGATGCATGAATGAATGGATGCGGTCCAGGTCAGACTCCAAATTTTTAAATTGTGTGTGTGTGTGTGTGTGTGTGTGTGTGTGTGTGTGTGTGTGTGTGTGTGTTTTATGTGGTGGAGTTTGCAGGTGTGTATTCGGGTGTGTGAAGGTGAGAAAACAGCCTCCTCAGAAACACCACCTTCCTTTTGAGACAGTATTTCTTTCTCACTGATCTAGAGCTCACTAATTAGGCTAGACTGGCCAGCCAGCTCCAGGGATCCTTCCTCCCTCCCCAGCACCACTGGACGTACCTTTTTACATGGGCTCTGGGCATCAAATTCAGGTCCCCATGTGTGTGTGGCAAGGACTGACCAAGCCATCTCCCTAGCTCCCTAGAGTCTATAAGTTTCAGACAGAAAAGTGGAGGGTGCTAAACTCACCTGCTCCCTGCAGCCGACACTGTCTCTGGGCCTCACAAAGAGCATCACCATGGTTTTCAGAGTGACTTTTGAGCCATTCCCATTGTCTGCCCAAGGCACCTGTAGGCCCTAGTCTAGGACAGACTAGAGTTAGCCGACCCATAGGGAATTTCTCTGGCTCTTGAGCCAGAACTTGAGCCTGGGTTGTCCTGTTTCTTCTTTTTCAGATTGTTCTAGGTCTCTTAGACCTGCCCTCAAACACCTTAAGCACAGTCTTTTTGTGGTACTACCTCCAGGCCTTTGCACATGCTGTTCCTACCATATGAAGTGCTCTGCATCAAGTCTCCCACCCCACCCAGATCCCTGCTCTCAGCTCAAATGCCTGGGGCCCTGCTGTTCTCTGTGTCTTTCCTTTGGCTTCCTCATGGCCAGTATCCCAGTTTGCAGCTGTTTTATTGACTTTTTATATATTTCCTCCATGAAAAAGTTCCATAAAAAGCAGAGACCATATTTTACACGTTGCCATAAACTTAGCGTGATATTGTGATGCAAAATAGGCACCGGCTATAGTAGAATTGTAAATAATGCCAAAGCCAACCTGCCATTTCCACATTATGTAAAACATGGAGTTATGTGTTTGTAGAGTCAATGAAAACTGATATATTTTCAATGGGTGGGCCTGTCACTAACAGCAAAAGGGTAAATGGTTGCATATCAAACTGAGAGCACCCCACAGGAGATTGGTACCTGATGTCAGCCAGCCCCCTAGACACAGATCTGCTCACTTTACTTGAGATGCAGCCTGAACATGAGGCAGAAGCACAGAATTCCTCATAGTACTTTGCTCTAGTCAAGTATTTACTGTATTTGTAGAGAAAATTTCTTTTAAGAGAAAGGGAAGCTGTTAAAAATCAGTGAGAACAAACCAGACCTGAGCATTCAAGAGGCATGCAGGAAATTCCAGAAGGAGCCCTGGAGCCTCAGGGTCCTGACCTCACCAGCCCTTTGTGGTGGAGATGCCCACAGAAGCCTCCCTGACCCTAAGCCTCCCTGTGTCTACCGGGCATTCTTTTTCTAATTCACTAATATGCATGCCCATTCCTTCAATGGCTTGGTGATGGAGAGGCGTGCTGGCAGATCTCAGGGCTGCCTGCATGTAGGATGCCCAACTGGGAAACAGAGAGCTTGCATGGCTCCCTGAACTGACCTAACTGGGCCAGTGAAGAAATGATTAAGTGATGATACACGGACACAGAAAAGCTGGGTTTGGATGCGTCAGCTCTCTGATGGAGAAGCCCTGTGCTCTGGAAGCTCAGCATGTTTATTATATACAGTTGAACGGGGAAGCAGACTTATTACATACAGATAAACAAGGAGACAGAGTTATTAGATACAACTGAGCAAGGAGGTGGAGTTCCTATGCACAGCTGAATAAGAAGGTAGGCATAGCTAACCTTGCAGAGAGGCAGTCTGCAGGCTGCAAACAGCTACATTAGATGCAATGGACATTTTTGTACTCGCTATTCTCATTCTTGCTCTGACCCAAGGAAGGCTTTGTCATCCCTCTGAGATTTACCTGGGGAAGGCTTTGCCACGCCCATGGGGCTGAAGCATCTGAGTTCATGGCCATGTCAACAATACACATTCACCCAGGGCTTCTCTTGCTTCCTACACATGGACACTGATTGACACCATGATCCAGCAGATCCCTTGTGGGAGCCTGGAAACTGTCAGAGGTTTTACAAGGTTTCTCCAAGGTGACCTTGCATGCCTGATTAATATCTTCCACCCCTGGTGGTGAAGGTGCTATTGAGAAGCGTTTCAGCAGGCAACACAGCTCTTGCCTCTTGCCTGAGCATCCAGTCAGCATCTCCACCCTTTGTGCAGATGAGAAAAAGAGACTTGGAGAGAGTACGCAACTCTCCATGCAGGAGTGCTGCAGGGAATCTGAGGGCAGAGAGAAATAGCTACAGACCAGCTAGCTACCTTGCATGCACTTGTGTGTATCCAGAGGGTCCTCCCTACATTCTCCCTAGCTGCCATCCTTAGGACACTGTGGATCCCTGGAGATTTAGAGACACAGCTGGAACCCCTGGGCAGACCCCTCTTCCCCTCTCCTTACGTCCATGCTGGGTGCTGCTCCACAGTCCCTTGGGAAACTTGAATCTTTGCTCTCTAGAGGACCCACAGAGGAGACCTCTCACCTCATGTCCTCTCTTCCTCATTCACCTCTTGCAATCCCTATACGCAGGGCCTCCTGGAGCATCTCTCTGGGACCTGGCTTGCCCTTGAACCTCTCTCAAGAAACCAGTTCCAGATGTTGGAGAACAGGCTGTTCTTCTGAAAGTCCCAGCACTCTAGGGGGGCAGGATGGAGGAGGAAGATTTGGGTGGAGTTGAGTCAAGACTATGAGCATTGCTTTGGCTGGAAATCTGTGTAACCCCCTTGAGCAGACCCAGTGAAGCCACAAGTCAGTGGCACGACCCTGAGCCAGGAACAGGAAAAATGTGGAGGTGGGAATGTCTAGTTCAGACTCTGGGAGGAACAGAACATGGCCCAGAACCTTGACCTACAAAGAAGCGTGTTGGGAGTACTGGTTTCCTTGCAAAGTCAAAGCCCTCAGTTCCCTAGTACTGCACACACCATATTCCCAGTGAGGTTAACGTGACTTTGAGTTGTGAGTGGAATTCCCTGTTGCCAGGCTCAGTCTGCTTCTCCCCCAGCTCTCCAGGGACAGAGCACTCAATGATGCTTCCTTGGCCCCTGGCTGTTGGCCCAGAAATCATTTCGCTCTTCACAAAGAGGCTGACACATCTGAGCATGGATGTGTGGTCCAACGTAACAGCTGGACGGCAGCGGCCACTCCCTCCTTCCCCTTCCAAAAGAATAACAAAAATGAAAGCAGCAGAGGCATGAGGCAGGCCCTTCAGGCCCTCCTGGAGAGCCGGGAGATGGGTCTCAGGCAGCAACTGCAGGGCTCGACCAGAAGAACCGAATCAACCTGCTCCTGTGGGCTTTGCTCTGCCTGAACCATCCTTGCCCTTCAGCCATT